>PVIC010024970.1:0-25630 GCA_004025085.1 Thryonomys swinderianus
CCAACAATCAACACCGCATACCACAATGCCATGCCGGGCGTGGTGGCTCATGCCTGTAATCCCAGCACTCGGGAGGTAGAGACAGGAGGATTGCTGAGTTCGTGGCAGCTTGCCTGGGCACCATAGTGAGCTCAGGGCCAGCCTGAACTACAAAGCAAGACCCTGTCTCCAAAAAGCAAAAAAAAAAAAAAAAAAAAAAAATTTGTCTAACAATAGAAAGAGTGATGATAATTATAAGAACACAGGAGAGATATAAAATGTGAAAGATTGAGAATTTGAATAAATTGGTATTTGAGCAAATAGCCATACTTTAGATACTTTGAGGGAAGCATTCTCAAAAAATCTTAAAATAGAAAACTGTTGTTTTTATTGGCAGCATGGCCTTGGGCAGTGCATTTAACCCCTCTGAGTTTCTTTTTGGGAATTAGAAGCAAAGTTTAATGAATGAGTTTAAAAATGTTATGCAGCCTGGGGTGGGGGGAATTCAGTGTGTATTTGTGGAGTGGTCCCTTCTGGTTGTTGTGCTGGGTCCACAGATTCTCTGAGCTGGGTATGGCTGTGCATGTCTGTGGATCCCAGCACTTTGGGAATCTGGGGCAGAGGATCCCAAAGCTGAGTCCAGGGTGGGACTTAACTATTTTGGGAGACTCTGTTTAAAAAAAAATGGTTGTGACTATAACTCAGAGCAAAGATTCAATCCCTAGGGCCAGAGATTTAGCTCAGTGGTTCCGGAGCCTGCCTCCCAAGCACAAGGTGCTGAGTTTGATCCCCCGTAACTACATACAATGCTGGGCGTGGTGACTCACACCCACCAGCAATCAATACCACATACCACAGTGCCGGGAGTGGTGGCTCACACCTGTAATCCCAGCACTCAGGAAGCAGAGGCAAGAAGATTGCTGAGTTTGAGACTTGCCATGGCTCCATAGTGAGCTCAGGGCCAGCCTGAACTACAAAGTGAGACCCTGTCTCAAAAAAAAAAAGATTTGATCCCTAGTACTTCAGGAAATACAAAAGTACAGAATTAGGCAAACACATAGTACAGACAAAAACGAATGCTTGTCAAACAAAGGAGAAAAGAATGTCAAATGAAGTAGAAAAGAATGAATTGCAATTTTCTACTCTTTTCCACCTGGATTAAAAAAAAAAAAAAAAACTGGCTCCTGAACACTTTGTTTAGCTCTGCTGGAGATTTAGCCCAAACCACTGTGCTTATCTGCTTTCTCACTCTGGCCACAGCCTCCTACCCAGCAAGTGTTAAAACTACAATCTTAGCCCCTGAAGCAGTTTCTGAAAGTCAGTGATTAGAAGAATGAACTAATGAGTAAACAAAAACAAAGATAATATCTCAGCCTTTCTCCCCTTCCACTTTTGTTTTAGTTTTTGGTTCCCACGCTCAGGTTCTCTACAGAATTGGCCACATGTTGCTCTTTGCCTGCTCTTGGCACAGTCACCGTAACTGCTGATTCTTCTCTCTTTTTTTTTTTTTTTTTTTAACAGGGTCTTGCTTTGTGAGTTCAGGCTGACCCTGAGCTCACTATGGAACCCAGGCAAGCCTTGAACACAGCAGTCCTCCTGTCTCTGCCTCCTGAGTGCTGGGATTACAGTCGTGAGTCACCACGCCTGGCACTGTGGTATGTGGTACTGGGGATCGACCATGGGACCTTGCTCTTTGCCAGGCAGATGCTGGAACCACTGAGCTAAATCCTTGGCCCAACTGCCAGTTCTTACATGCGTCTCATCAGAAAGCGGACCCACAGTATTGCCTGAGTAGAAGCGAAAATTCATTGCCAAGGTATCTCTCAGAATTTTAGCATCCAAGACAAATTAACTGATTATACAAATACAGTCATGGCTGATCACTTCCAAGATACCAGCCCACCAAAGAATCTTGTATTGCTCATAAAATTCAGACCAAGATATTCTCCAAAACAAATGCATCTCTCCTGTTTTGTTCCAGTAGGTTCCTTCCTCCTGATTTCTCTATTTCATTTTAGAGAAATTTTCTTTTCTAGGTCAACTAAGCTGCTTGTTTCTTCTGTCATTCTTCCTCACCACACACAATGGGTTATTAGACTCCTGTTTCTATTTCATTAGCCAATCTCATTTGAGTCTTATTCTAGGACTTCCTGTTGCATTAGGTATAGGTCATATGCCCTGTCAAAGCCCAGTTTCCTCATAAAAACAATGAGATGATAATCAGTCCTGCCTTCCCCTCATAGTTGTTACCAGAAGATCTAACAACGAAGAGGAAGAGCTTTGTTGTCTGTGAGGTTCTGGCATTGTTATCATTGCTATATCTGTGATGTGACCTTGAGGGTCATCAGTCATCCTAATTCACCCCAGACTCTCCTGATTTTTGTGCTGAGAATTCCATATCCCAGGAAACTCTTCTATCCTTTGCAAACCAGATAGTTGGTCGCCCTTTCTTTTATCTCTGTTCCCTTTGTCCCCTCTCCAGTTCAGCTGCTTCTTACATATACTCACCTCTTTCCAAGACCTTTCAGGCCTGCCCCCCAACCCCACATACCTGTCACCACCAGCACTTTTCTGAGGCACAGAGTAGATGGAAAATATTTGCATACCTTAAACCATAGCACTGGCTCATAGGGAGAAGGAAAGGAGGCAACAACCTGGGGCCCATCAAGGCTGCCACGTGGCCAGGAAGAGTAGGGGATGTGTTCTTTGGCCTCTGGGGCAGGGTCCCAAAGTTGCTGCCCCTGAGCTTCCAGGTTCCTGCCTAGATACCTGGTGTGAGGCTGGGTGGAGATTTCTAACCTCAAATGCTTACCTTGTCCCATGAGAACACTATACTGGGGGGACGTTGAAAGGAATGGAGGCTTCGAGATCATTCTGATAGGACTTTTGAGTGGGACCAATTACATAACTGTGGAAAGTGAAAACCGGAGGCCCCAGCTAAAGAATCATATCTCCTTTTCCCCCAGGACTGTCAAGCCAGTGGCCAGTGGGTTAACACTAAAGGCCTAGAATTTCTGTTAGGGATGCTCTTCCTGGATGAGAGCCGTGAGAAGTACACACTCCCTGAGTCAGTGGTGATGCTGTTACTATAGGAAGGACAGCCAGCACCTGTCTTCTCTAAGGATGCTGTAGGCACCTAATTGGATGCTGGTCCTCTCCACGCCTATAGATCATCACTGGGGTGGCAGACAAGGTAGGTTGTAAACCTCTCCTCGGCAACAAAACCTGGCTGAAATTCTGGGTGCAGAGTCCCTTGGCTGCTGAATAGAGAGAATTGCTGGGTGCTGGGGTCAGGTAGAAAGAAATCAAGAACTCACTGAGCCCAAGAGACAGTGAGAAAAGAGAATGCATGCGAGCTAGAACCTCCCAAATCCCAGAATGTACTCCCTTGTCTTAGTTGACATATCTTGTGAAATTCACATTCAAAGATAAATTTATTAAAAAGGTGAAGGTGGTAATAGTTGGAGTGTTTCTGAGCTTGGATCCATAAAACCAGTTCTACTTCTGGTTGAGTTTACCCAGGGAAGACACATTATTTTTGAAAGAGGAAAATTATCACAGTGTCTAGGATAAATGTCATTTCATCTACACAATGGTGTTTTCCAATCTTTGTGAATTTTGTATGTGTCCAATCCTGTTAAGTGAATATTCTATCACCTTCATTGCTTTTTTTTTTCCAAATAAAAATACTAAAGTTCAGTGATACTCAGCCCCTTGACCATGCTCACATAGAAAGAAAGGCTGGTGTTTAAAGGTCAGTTTCTCAACTTTATCTAGCCAGGAAGTTTACATAGACATGTGCTTTCAAATTTCTCTAACATCTGTACATTCTTTAGGTTATTTAGCTTCCCTGTTTAGCCACCTGGGTTCTTGTCCATTTTTCCTACTGGACTGGAAGCGATGTGTGTTTTGTGACTAAGATTTATCTATCCTTGAATCCTACACAGAGCATCATGGGCAAGAAGGGTTCCTAAAGACAGCTTATTGGCTAAGTGCTGGAGAAGGTGTGTCCCCTTCTCAGTGAGATCCTCGTGATGGTTCAATGTGCGGCTAATGCCATTTCTAATGGATCACATTGTAGCCCCTGCTGGGAAGACTTGGATTTCTTTCCAGCAGTTCTGGCTGAGGCTGTCAACTTCTAGGAGCAAAACAACCCCATAATTTAGAGTAGTTTTTAACGTGGCGACAACCGATGTTCAACAGGAGACCATGTGCCTGAAAGTCAAGGCTATTTTTCAATCATTTATGTAAATCACTGAACCAGGATAGAGCAGGATTTTTTGTTTTTGCTTTTGTTTTTTTGTGGTACTGGGGATCAAACTCCGGCCCTTGTGTGTCCAAGGTCTGCGCGGTACCACTTGAGCTAAATCCCCAGCCCTAGAGCAGGATTTTTATTTGTGTGCTTATTTGTTAGTTTTAAACATAATTTAATTGTTACATTGATAGCCTCACTAAAAATGCTCCTCTCAAGGCCCTTTGAGCTTTCAGGAGGTGTTTGTGGGGGAAATAAGGGCTTGTTGGAAACCAAAAATTAGAGAAATTGGACTCAGGCACATTTTAATTATACAATGTTTTATGAGCTTCTGTCCTCATTACTAAGCTGTCCTTACTTAATAAGCTTCAATCCTGGTATTCTTGGCCTAAAAATTGAAAATATTGCAAAAGTAGTTCTTTGTCAAAGATATGTTAGAAATGGCTTTTGCTTTTTTAAATATAAAGATTTATCCTCCTTTCTCATCTTCTTCGTTCTGAGAGAGAACCTATGTCTATGGTCTTCCAAGTGATTCCAAAATGTCTGGTTGTTCCCACTATGTGACTTTGGATCTCATTCGGTTTTTCTTTTTTCCTTTTAGTACATTATCAATCTCTATTAAGCTGCTTCAGTTTAGTTTCTGCCACGTTCAAACCAAAGAACCTTCACTACTGTTGCCAGTTGGCATTAAACTAGTCCACAAGTCATTTCCACATTAAATTGAGGGTTTTTCAAAGTAAGAGATTTGTTTCTCCATATCTCCTGCCTTTAGCAATATGTCACTGACTATTCAATGAATGAATAAGCAAATTCAAGATGGTAACCTGTCAAGTTAATCTGTTCATCTAAGACATCTTCCTGTTGGAACAATATATACAGTTGCCATTTGTTATACAATGGTATGAGTATACTATGATTCATCTTAAATCTATCTTAAATTAATAATCACATATATAATATCTACATGTACATGTAAAGCACATCTTTAAGATTCTGGGAAACCATGTTCCAATAAAAAGGAAAATCATTTTTCAGATGCAAAGTGGCTGTTAGACAGATGAACTTAGTAAACTGGGTTGCATCTCAAGAAGATTGGGTTCCAGAAAGCTAGTGAGAACAGAGAAGTCCATCGGGCACTGAATCAAAGGAGAAAGACTCTAGGCCTATTCTGAGAAAATCTGATTTCCTAGAACCGGCTCTAGGAGGACGCCTGCCTCTTCAGCCTTTGGTGTGTAATATTGATGATTCCTCTGACTCCCGAGGGGACTCTATGCACAGACAGCCTGTTCTGTGCACACTATTCCCTTGGGAGCAATGGAGAGTAGTCAAGAGCTGATTACCATGCCCAGGCACACTCTCGCGAGCCTGCCAAACTCAATAGCTAAAGAAGTCTTGACATGTTTCCATTTCTGATTCTGCCCTTATAAAATGTGTTGTTAATTAAAATAACTGCCAGCTCAGACTCCTGCAGGGAAACCCATCCACGTGCACAGAGGCTGCAGTGGCCCACATTTCTAGCTCTGGCTAAAAAAAACCTATGAAACCACCAGAAGAATCTAAGTATCTAGGGTACCTTGAGGGGGGTCCTACTCCTCCTGGAAGTAATCGGGGTATGTGTTAATCCCCCGTTCCCTGCACGAGTGAAGGAGGGGGTGAAGTAGAAGATGGTGCCCCTTCCACACAGTGCTATAGGCATGTTTGACTTGGCAAATGGAAAAAGAAGCACAAAACACATGTCCTGACAAAGTCAAGTATTAAATCAAATTCAACACACTTACCAAATTGAATTTCAAGTGTGTCTTTCTTCTTCATCTGAGGAATAGTCTGTGCAGTTGCTTAAATATCTGGTCATACTATCCCATGTCTGGCTCTTCTGCTGGCTTCTCATTGCATTTGACATAAAGCCCAAGCTCCCTATTGTGGCTGGAGGACCTGCAGGGATACAGACCTCACTAACCTCGCAGTTTACACTTTAATCATGTTGAAGTATTTCTAGTGATCTGGAAGTTTCATATTTTCTTTTTCCTCTGTCCCTTTACACGTGCTGCTCCATATGCCTGGAGTATCCAATTCGTCTACCCTTCCCTCCTTGGCCAGCTGATAAACAACTCCACAACTCACGGCAGGAGTCCTCACACTTGGGGAGTCTTCCTTTCCTCTCTCTGACTCGGCTCCCAATCTGCTGAGATGCTTCCTCTGAGTTTTCCTGGCTCTCATTAACACGCTTACCAAATACAACTCACCCGAATGGAGGAGTGAACTACTCTATTGCTATGTTTGGATCACAAGTTGGAGATATCTAAGACCCTAACTTTGCAGACACCTAGTTGATAAAAGGATTGTAAAACTCAAATTTTATTGCGGGTGAGAGGCACAGATACTGCATAGGCACTCTTAGAAATGATTGGCACTATGAAGTGATACATTCCTTCATTTGTTCCTTTACTGTGAAGTATCTGGTGTTGACCCTTGTGATTATGATTTACTGGAACCTTTGGCTAGGGTCTGCTTCCTGGCATCAGGAGAAAGTATCAGACCATGTGTGAGTAGCCCAGGAAAAGATCAAAACTCAAAATTCAAAATATGATTTATTCTGAATGAATCACACCAATTCATAGTAAAAGTGGAAACATTCTAAATCAGAACCTTATATAATATCAGGAAATTCATATCAATCATTTACTTTGTGTTGGGCCTGTAGCAAGTGCCAGTGATTACAGACATGGCTTTAAACTAGACAGTTTCTTACCATTTGGAAATTACACCTTAGTTTGGGAGATGTACAATCATATTTATAGTTATATACACAATTATTTAATAACTAACAGGGTTGTCTAATGCAGTCAGAGTTGTGGAAAGCACCCCTAAGAAACTACTGTTGGAGATGAAATTGTAAGGACACCTGTGCAGAAAGACTGAATGTGAGCAAAAGAATATCAGGCAAAAGACAAAGCCTAAGCAAAGCCACAGAAGCATAAGAATGACATGTTTAAGTAAAAAGAAAAAACTGATGGAGTTAGATTAATACAACAGAAAGACTTAGAGCAAAAGATGAGCCTGAATAAATAAATAGGTGGTAGGCAGATGATGTTGACTCTCTTAAGACAAGGTAAGGCTTGTCTTCAAATTTTGTCCTAAGTTTAATTGGAAATCGCTGAACGATTTAAGCCTAATGGTAAATCCAACCTGAAGTGTTAAAAATTAATTGGCAGCAGAGTGAAGAACAGGCTGGAAAGAGGCACAAATGGATGAGTAACTCCGTATGGAGACCACAATAGCGGTTTTGAAGGTGATGGAGTGGCTTACCGTAAAGCAACGAAGAATAGATAGATTCAAAAGATACTGAGGAACTGGAACCAATAGCTTTTGGGAGCAGTTGGCTGATGGGTTGATGCAGAAACAGAAGTATCTACATTCAACCCTAATAGCTTCATACATGCAACATATTGCTATTAACTCCAATTACATGCCTGCTAAATACATTGAAGATGATGCCTCCTCTCACCTATTGTAACACAAATCTATTCAGAACAGAGCATTCCAAAGTCTATTTTATTTCTGAAATGTCACATAAGCCTTTAAAAAAAAAAGTCTTCCATTAAGTTTTGTTGGGCCAAATATTTAGTTAGTCCCAATCTGTCACCACTGAAGATTATTCTCTGTCCACAAACATAGCTTGTAGTTTCACTTGTGTGTCTCCTCCATTAGTTCTACTTTGCCCATATGGTACAGTTTGAGAATCTGTTCTTCAGCACTTGATCCCTGGCATGGACAAGCGGGTAACACATTGAATTCTGGTTCAGTCTTTTATAACTGCTTGGATTTAGGCACCTTACCTAATCTCCATAATTTTAGGCCCCTCCTCTCTAGGTGGACCCAATTTAAAAGCCATTGTCACCAGCATCCTTTACAGGCCATCAAATGCATTGTTTCCAGATGAGATATAACATGAAATAAAGAGACAATGAGCCCAATAGTTTTAACTTACACTATAACTTAACCTTTTCAAGTCAACTTCTAGCATAGTGTAAACAAAAAGCAAAGATGGGCCGGAGGGTTAGCTCAGTAGTTTCAGCTCCTGCCTCACAAGCGCAAGGTCCTGAGTTCGATCCCCGGTAACCACATACAATGGTGGGCATGGAGACTCACGCCCACCAACAATCAATAACACATACTACAGTGCCGGGCGTGGTGGCTCACGCCTGTCATCCCAGCACTTGGGAGGCAGAGACAGGAGGTTTGCTGAGTTCGAAGCTTGCCTGGGCTACATAGTGAGCTCAGAGCCAGTCTAAACTACAAAGCGAGACCCTGTCTCAAAAAAAAAAAAAAAAAGCAAAGACATCATGAAGATATGATATCATGAGGGAACAAAGCCAGAAAATGGGAATTGTGAAAATGATAACTGGCTTGGTTTCTTCAGCGATCCCAGGAGATAAAATCTGCTCAAGATGAAAGAAAAAAATACATAACAAGTAAAAGTAAGTCTGGTATAAGCTTGAAAATAGACTTTAGAATATATGAGATGTGAATATGAATATGAGAATTATAATAATATTTGGAAACTGTTATTGATTTTGTTAGCAGTTAATCTGGTTTGCTATTATTTGAAGGAAACTTCTCTTCCCACTTAGAAATGGATAACAAAGTATTTAAGGGCAAATTATTCTCATACCTATCTATTTTTCCTGGAAATCATGGGTGTAGGAGTGTGCTATATGTGATTATATATGTAGGACTGAAATGGTTATTCTGGAACAGGTGATATTCATGTAGGTATTTAATATTAATATTCATACATTTCTATATTTAATAATAAAAAGGTAAATAGAAAAATCATACTCATTATAATTGTGTAAGTATGAGAGATATATCCAAAACATCTTATACATATTAAATATTACTAAATACATAGGTTTTCTTCACAATAACTTTTTCTTGTGCATCAAATACTTTTCTGTGCATCAAGACCTCCCTCGAGTTCAAAATCCCTTTGCATTCAGCACTCAGCAGCCATGTATCAGCAAAGCATGACCAGAAATCTCCAGACACCTTGGAGAATAAGATGGATGTACATTGACTGCCAGGCTCTGTGAAATAATCTTTTGAAACATTTTGCCTTTTCTTCCTATGGAAATAAACACTGCAATCTTTTAGCACTTAAAAACATATAGACCTTCAGAAGTCTACAAGGGTTCAAAAGTCCAAAGATATGTGCTGAGCTGGCCACCTGGTTCTTACCTACATAGACTGATACTAGGCTCAACATTTCTCTGAAGTTTACATGTAGAGAGGGATCTACCTGGGCTTCTAATCACAAGCTGTTTTCCTTCAGGTCTTCCCCACCACTGGAGAAGGATGAGGTGTTTGCAACACCTGGCAGATAGGAAATAGCACTTGAGATGTCAGGCGACGTCAGCTTGCTGTATATTGCCAATATATTGTCTATTCCATACATATTCTTGTCTGATCTTGGTGTCCCAGATCAATGATAAATTACCTGGTCCTCCTAGATCTACAGTATATTTCCCCCTTGAATTGTGTGAACTGGCCTTGTCTCGCCCCTAACCCACCCTCTCCTGCCACCTACCCCTTCAGGCCTCTCCTACCTTGCCAATCTACTAGAAAATACATCTGTGTTCAGTACGATCTCTCACCATTACAATGGTGGATTTGCTAAAACCTCTGACTTCTCTTTCTTCCTCTGCCTGGATTAGTCCTGCCCTTTATCAAGGCTTGAGTTCAAAGTCACCTGCTCTGGGAATTTTCTTTGGGTTTCATCGGGGGAGATAAATCTTTCTCATCTGCATTTCAACCAGGGCTTCAACAAAGGTGTAGTGAGTGGGGTGGCTTGAACACAAAATTTAGGGAGACCCTCACCCCCTAAATGATGTAGTTGTTACCTTGCAGGTCACATGAGCCTGAGATTGTGGTTTATTTTAAACTGTGCACCCTAGATGCCTCGTTTGCCTCCCTTTCCCTGGCTCTAGTTTCAACACCTGCTTCGCCTCTTTGTTTTGAGTATGGTGTATGACTCAGTTCTTGATCTGCATCTTTTGCTGGAATGTGAATATGTTTTGGTGAAGGATCACATGGTATTTGTTACTATAATCTCCACCCCTAGTACTGTGTCTGGCACTCAGGAAATATCTATAAATAATGGTTGAAATAGGAGAATCATAGGAAAAAGTTCAAATGGCATTGGAAATGCATATGGTATCAGAGACTTACTAGGGACCAAATAATAACTGCTGGAGAGGTACGAGGAGATTCAAAGATGGAAACCTCAGATAAAAATGTAAAATTTCTCATCTGAAACATTCCTAGTAAACAGATATGATTAACTGCTTGACAATATGATTGGCCCTCTAAGAAGGCCAGAAGAAGGTTGACTAAGTACAAAGTCTAACACTGATGAGGCCTGGGAACTTGGGATAGGAATAAACTAATTTCCACTAGATCCATGTTTCCCCCGAAGAGAGAACCTTCCCAGATCCTCTCATCATCCTCACATTATTTTGCACAGTGTATTCATGGTACCAGTGCAGAAGAAATGACATAGTCTGAGCACTGGGATTAGAAAGACTGTATATAATAGCTAATCATCATAACAATGCAACTAAACAAGTTTGTGTCCCTGGTCTATGGAAGGGGAAAACTAGAGATGTTGTGAAACATG
This sequence comes from Thryonomys swinderianus, assembly GCA_004025085.1. Lineage (NCBI taxonomy): Eukaryota > Metazoa > Chordata > Mammalia > Rodentia > Thryonomyidae > Thryonomys > Thryonomys swinderianus. The sequence goes on from PVIC010024970.1 coordinate 10,908, forward strand.
TCTGATGCCAATAGCTAGGAGACTGTTGAAAAGAAGCACTTCTAACATACAGCCATTTTTCAACAGACTTAGGCTTCCTACCCTCCACACAAATTGTCGTAGACTAGGAACATAAATAGACCCATGGAATGCTTATGTTCATTCAGGCAAAGTCTGGTTGCATACTTACTGTGTGCTTTATCACAGGCATAAAGCCCTAGAAGTTTGTAAGCAAAACTTTAAAGGGTAGGGAAGGCGGGAAAAGGAGGATAGAAGTAAATGCTTCATGGGTGAGTTTGAAGAGCAAGCATATTTTCTTATAAAACATATAACCATGTTCTCCTCTTGATATGTGATAGTATAAAAAATGCAGTTACCGTTCAATCCCCAGTACCACACACACACACACACACACACACACACAATGCAGTTACCATGTTGGTCTTCATACCAAGAGCCACAAGGCTGATGGAGCCATACAACACCTAAGCCAGCTCTCAGAACTTCACCCGAGAGACTCCTCTGCATGTTGTATGTGTAACTGACTGTAAGGTAGGTCTCTCTGTGTGGCTAAAAGTAGGAATGTTGCTATCGTGCAGATAATTTTTAGGATTCCTACTTGGCAGTTATTCTTGATGTACTTAATTTGGTGGGAAAGACATATTTGGGGAGATAGGGAGCGACAAAGCTCAACTTATTTTTAAATGTTGATAGACAGTCTTAGCCTTTACCCAGCTGACCCACTGAACTATGAATACAGCCTCATCTTTGGTTTGTTCAATTTATGTGTTTCAGAGACAAACAACCACAGGTAGGAGTCCTGTGAAAGCTTCAGCAAAGCCACGAAGGCTCAACTGTTTCACAGTTGATTTTCAAATTACTCACTCATTTTTCCCAAGTGTCAGGGGGAGGGGAGCTCATGTGATTCCAGTTGAGTTCTCCCTCCCGAAGCCCCACTTTCTATGACAGAGATATGAATGCTGTTAAATCCATTTTGTGTGTATAGAGAATTTCTTGGTGAGGTTCTGTAATTTTATTTTCATATTCTTTGGATTTCATCTTTGTAGCATGGCCTCATGGAAAAACATCACATTCCAAATATGACTGGGAAATTTCATTCACCACAGTGGTTGCCAATAACATGTGGGGAATTTATTGTCACTCCAATGAACTCATCGTATCCAAACAAAATGTGCTTACTGTGATCTCAGCTGATTCATTTCCATAAGATGCAAGATGATACTATTTACTGGATACTCTAAGCCCAATTTAAGACTCTAAAAGTGTGATGGAATAAAACGTACTGTAGTTTTAAACTCAACGTATTAGTAGCATCTTATCAGGAAGCAAAATGGTGTACTCAAAAGGATTTAACTGAATATAATTTCATAAAGAGTGTCTATAAATAAGGGCAAGGTTAAGGAATAGTTAGGCACCGGGGACTTTTACCAGTGGGAGGATATTTTTGCCCCTGGTAGGAGGGGGACCAGGCAAGACTTGAAGGCTGGAGCCCTGGAGCAGGAGGCAGCATCCTAGGACCTTTTGCAGCAGGAAAGCAACAACAGCTCAGTGCAGTAACATTGAAGGAAACATGTGAATACATACACACTTTCTCTCTTCCTGTACCTTGTGAACACTTACTGATGCTGTCCTTTGGCCTAGTTCAGCCAAGAAACCAGAAGGCAGAGCGTGCTGTAACACTCATCAGAGATGAGCTTCTTGTGGTGGCGGGGGTGGGGTTGTCCATGACAGCAGGCTGAGATGGTTAGAGACTTAGAAGGGAGGGAGGGATGATCAGAAAGCATGCACAAACTGACATCAGATTTTACTCCTAGACATAGAGTGCCACGGCGCAGTGAACACGGGCTTGATGTCAGAGAGATCTGGATTCAAATTCCACCTACTAGTGGTGAGATGTTGAGATCTTTTCAGAGAAAACCTGTTGAACAGCTTCAGGAGGATTTTGACTTCCCCTGAGTTTCAGTTTCTTCATCCAGTAATCTGGGGTTTTTGTTGTTGCTGTTTATTGTGAAATAGGTACATTTTAAATACACATCATGATCACACTCAACGTTGAGAATTTGTACCAGTGTATGACATGACTTAATTCTCATTTTTTCCTATTCCCCTACCCACCCTACAACTTCTCCACCTCTATATACATAAGCTTTATTTCCCTTTTTTTTACCATCACAATTTTTTCTTTTCCCTGGTTTCTTACCCCTACCCCCCCCATCTCCCTTGGAATATTTTCTATTTTACAGTATCTATCGTACATTCTAGAACTCAGTCACATTTTCAGTTTTTCACCCAGTAATCTGGAAGATCTACCTAAGCGAATTCCGGAGACTGTTAAACAAGTGATTCTCAAGGAAAAGAGCCTGACAAAATGTTTGCTATATCCAACATGCTTCACATTTTCTGTTTTCCTCCTGTTAGCTTTTGTATCAGTTACCCTTGATACGGTGAGGTGCACTCTGTGTGGAGGAGGGAGAACCCAGAATCCCCATTTGTTTCCCGGGTGTCTCCTGCTGACTCATATGTGCAACATGGGCTGATGGCGATGAGAGGACCCGTGTTCCTTGTTTACTGATACCTCTTTCAGTCTATCATTTACTGGTATCACTTCTTTGAGGAAAACCATTGGGATATCTTCAGGAAAATCCAAGGACTCTGGTTCTTGGGTAGCTGTTTCTGCCATTGTTCTGCAAGTCATTACCATTTCGTAAGTCAGTTTGAGTTTCATTTTCCCTGCTTGAAAACCTCCTCCCTGGTCCTTGTGTCCATTTGTTGTTAACAGGGGCTATTCTTGCAAGAACTCAGTCAACTCAGCTCATCATAGTTTGGTGACCCTCTTCCTACGTAAAGTCACTAAGGAGATTATCACTTGTTGTTTGGTGGTTTCAGAACACGTGGCAGTGGTCAGCTCCTTAGAAATTTTGACTGGACCCTGGAAATGGTCCTGGTGATTGAAAAATAAAAATCCATTATGCTTATTCATTTAAGTACCTCGTAGATCAAACTGGTGTGTAGGCACAAAGTGTACTTGCTCCTTCTTACAACGGTTCTGTAAGGTAGTATCTTCTTTGCAGTTGAGAAAATTGAGGCTCACATAGATGGGATGGCATTTCCAACTACCATATAAAAAAGCTGGCCTGGACCCTATAAGTATACATGAATCAAAACCCAGAGTTCTGTTTATCTTTGAGATGAACAAGAAGAATCAATTTGGATCTTTTCATCTAGCAATAATCATTTAAAAATGAAATCCACAAAGACTAGGCATTTCCTCATGACAGCAATAACTATTATTTGTCTCTCTTGTCCCACTAGTCACTATTACACCGCGATAACCTGAGTGACTGATTAATGTTTGTTGAATGAAAAAATGATTGACTGAGTCATTGATGCAAAGATATTTTTGTCTCCATGTAGCATTTTTCTAATGAATATTTATATTTCATTTGACAGTATTTGCAAATTGCATAATATTCCCCTTCAGCATAACTTGCAGCATGGAAATATTTCCATATGCTGGATGTTTCCCTTCATTTGGCTGAGAAGGAAAAAGACAAAGAAAAATATTGCATAGTGACTAAGCTTCCATATAAACATAAGTTATACAGTGTACTGTTCACAACATTGTATTTTGGAAGAGTGATTTCCCAAATAATATTGAAGCAGACATTCAATTTGAGTTGATATGGGTTAAGAAAATCTTGTGCAGCTAAATACAGTTTTATATTAATTCACTATGTTGGATGCAGGAGAATTGGGGGCTGGGAGGACTGGGTCCTGGCACTCCTGCCTGTATTCAAATCAAGGCTCTTTTCCTTATTGTGTGGCTTAGGAAACTTATTCAATTTATCTGTATCTGTGCTTAACACCTGTGTAAATGTGGGTGACTACTGTTTTTCTTATGAGAGAGTTGAGAGAATCAAATGAGTTAAGATAGTTTCTCATATGTGGCAGGGCTTAATAAATTTTACAACCAACAAACTCTGTGGAATCTATTCAGAAAAGCCTTCCCCACCTTTGTTATCCCTACCTTGTTTTCAGTGTCTTATCAAGTCTTGCCTGACTTGCTTTACCCTTCAGATCACCAGAGTGAATCTTTGAAGACCCACTAAACCAAGGCCTTTGTCTTCTGGAAGCCCTGCCATTCTTAGTTAGGCTCCATTATGGAGTCCTGGCAACTCCAGTATAATCTTGTTTGCATGACACCCAAAGTCCTGCATAATGTCATTCCTTTTGTCCTCTGCTGGTATCATTTCTCATCACTCCCATGTGCACACTTTACTAGTTGCAACAAATACCCCAAACAGAAAAAATTATGCTGGCCTGATGAATAATATGTGCGTAAGAGAGGAACAAGCAGCTAATTTTGCTGATGGTCTCATGGGAGGCATTGTGAAAACTTATTTAAATTGTTCCTTAAAGAATAATTTATATTGCTTCAGAAAAATGAGTTAGAAGGTGGTTGAAGGCATCACATAGACTCAGGAAGAGGTTTGTGCCTGAACTTGAAACAAGAGTTTTCGCAGAATGTGAACATAGAGAGAGTGCTGGAAGGTGTTAATGAAAAGAGGCTGAAAAACTGGAATGAGAGAGGGCGGAGTGTCAGTAAGGGGCCTGAAATCTGGCCTGAATGCCTAGATAGATGGTGATATGGCTGATGGAGAGTGTGTATTTGTGTGTGTGTGTGTGTGTGACAGGATATATAGGTGTTTATTATTTTAATGAGAAACAATATGTCTAACTTATACACGTGTATGAAAGTCACCTAAGAATATTCAACTCTGACCTCCTTATCTTATTTCCCAACCTTGGCCTTGAGATCTACTTTTTCAAAATTTTCCTTATCAGCAAATGGTTTTGAGTCCTCCATGACTTTTATTGTTACCATCTTGCATCTGACACCAGCAAATCCTATTGGCCTTTTCTTCGATATATTTCCAGCATCTGATCATCTCTTACCATCTTCATGGCCCAGGCTCATGGAAGCCACCACCATCTCTGGGAATTGTTGAAGTGGATTCCTAAGGGGCCGACCAGATTTCTACCTTGCCTCCCTTCAGTCTGTCTTCCATGTAGCAGCCAGAATGGTTTTCTCAAACAGAAATCAGCTCGTGACTTCTCTGTCCAAAGCCTTCTAAGCACAACCTGTTCCATTTGGGGTAAAATCCTGAAATATTCACAGTGGTGGTCTCCATGACCCATCCCTCCCTGGGCCCTCTAGCCTATCCCACTGCCACCGGGACTTCCTGTTCTACTCTAACCTACTCTGGCTCCACTCTGCCATATTGAATTCTAGTGTACTCCCCTCTAGGAGCCTTTCCAGTGGCTGTTCCCCTGCCATGGATGGTTTTCCTCTGACAGAAACCGAACTGGTTCCCTTGCCTCCTTTAGGTCTTCATTTCCCAGGGAGGCCTCCTACTGCCACCTTATCTGAATGGTGGTCTTCCTCCTACTTCTGATCTCCCCACTTCTCTTTTTCCCTTTTTGAACGTACTGTCACCTACTATACTCTGAATTTTTACATCTTTGTCTCCCTGCCATTCTCTTGCTTCTATACTACCTACACCTGCAGAACACAGCCTCTTGCATTGTTTCTCACTCTATACCCTTGCTGTGCTTGACCACGAATTACTTAACAGTCATTTCCCAAATGATACAATGAATCTAGGCAGGACTGTAGCAATGTGTTGATACAAGGATCTGGTATTCAGAAGGCAGATCTAGGTTAAAGATAGATTTTGGAATCCTTAGCAATGACATGACAGCTGTGTGGGTGGACCTAAGGTAGATCAAGACAATGCTTAGTGAAAATTTTGCTTTTCAGAAAGAAGACCAATATAGAACTGGGGGAAAAATGAAGAAGACTGTACACATGAAATAAGAGAGTCAAGAGTAATGGCTTTGAAGTAGACATGAGTTAAAATTCTTTCACTGTTTACTAGCTGAATGATCCTAGAAAAGCAGCTGAATCATTCTTGGCTTCTTTATTCTCAAAAATAATTTTTTAAAAGATTTCTAGCTCAAAGGGCAGTTAAGAGGGTTAACCAATAAGATACATATAAATCAGTGAACAACAAGTAACAAAAACTGTGGCATTCTTGTTGTTGACATAAACACTATTGTGCTTATTAAGAAACTGGGAAACAGTCCTGAAAAATAAAAGAAGTAGAGAAGCATAAGGGAAGATGACTGAGGAGAGGTTTTGAAGAAACAGAAGTGGTGAACTCCATAGATGTTCTCTGGCCAAGGCAAAATATGCTAAGGGGTATGTAAGGCCCTGGGATAAAGTTATTTGAGAAAACCAAATAACTTGAACCAGAAAGACATAATCCCATATTTTAAAATGAGATAATGTTTCTGGAAAATAACAATATTTGGCTTAGAAAAAGTCAAATAAAAACAAAACAACACTGGGCCCTCAATTGTGTCCAGCTGACAAAGAGAAGAACATGGTGACCCAAAAATTTATTTCTCTCCAGTCTTTGGGAGATTTACTTGCTTACTAGTCAGAACTAGTTCGCTGGTTTTATGAGGTTAAGTGTTGTGCAATTCTACTCAGCTGGCTCTGTGGGTGTTTATTTACAGATGGCTGCCATCTTGATTTATTGCTGTCAAATTATAATTATTAAGGATGGAGTTAATTGTCATTTCAACCACCTGGTAATTAACCACTGTGCTTTAATGTGGTGACAAATCTGTCCTTTAAATCAAAATTGGAAGGCACATAAGATATTTTACTTCCATGTCCATTTCTATTCATGTTATGTTCAAAATAAAAATTAGTAGAAATTATCAATTCATATTAGTGTCACTTGGGGGCCTCCAGGTAGAAGAAGTGCCAGTCGTTGTAAATATTTTTGAGTAGAAAGGCTGGTGTAACAAGAATCCAGAGATGTGAGTTATAATAATTAAAATTGAAATTATGACACATGCTCTTTCAAGGATTGGTCTAATAAAAAACTTTCAACAATGCTTCTAGTATATGCTATGGTGCATCACTGAGAAGGTTTATAACTCTCCTCATTTGCTTATCCCATTGTGTGCCAAAGCCGTTTATCCTTGTGCCCTTCTGAACTTTTAGGGTAGGATTCTGCAGAGACAGTATCGTCAGTCAATGAGGCCTGTGTCACTTTGGCCTCTGACTATGAACAGGATTCTCCTTTTGGTTCTCTAGAAAAATGCTGATAGAATCATTTAGAATAAACAGAAGGGGAAATATATGTGCTATAAATGCTCTATTCTGTCTTCCTTTTTTTTTTTAGCATCTTCTTCCTTTTTTGAATACTTTTTATTTATTTTTTCTGCTTTTCCAGAAACGTACATTTTCAGAAGGGCACACATAATTCACTAAGTTAGTAAGAAGAAATCAGGAAAAAGCTTTCCAATCAAAGCTCATCTATCAGTTCATCATCTTTTCCTGCTCGAAACCCATCAAGGAGGTATCATGTGTCCAGCACCATCTATCACTTATAGAGGAAAAGGGGAAAGAAGGTTGTGTTCCTGGATACTCAATATTACCATGCAGGGTCATCTTCTGATTGATAACAACCATATCAGAGTCTGGCAACCACAGAGTCTCAAGTTGCTACTTGCTCTGCAGCGAGACTCAGCTGGGCTGATTTCTAATATCCTTCCCCAGCCAGAAAGGGATCTATCTGCTCAACCCAGAACACATTTTGGCAACATCTGCTTTCTTTCCTCCGTAGTATGGTGAATCTATTAGCTAGGGAAGAAAAGGTCAAGGTTTAGCCATGAATGGTGAGGACCATTCAATAGTTTGCCACTAGTGTTAGGTATTTTTTCATTCCTCTTAAGAGATGATGGCCTGAAATAGAGGATTCTGGCTACTTGAGTTTTCTCTAATCAAGTGCCCTGACATGGCTCCCTCTGGTATGCTTTTCTCATTTCTGCCCATGAAGCTACAGCAAAATCCATATCTTACCTCTAAGATTCATCTTTTCACTGCTAATTCCTGTCCTCTTCAGCACAGCCTGCAGAGCCCTGCCTGAGAGAGTTGCTAAATCCCTTTGTGGGTAACAGGGAGCATCCAAATTGCCTACTATGGCACCCAGAGCCCTCTACTTTCTGGCCTCTACCTAGATTTCCAATCTGGTGTTTCTGTCTCTCCCTGATTAGATGAAATTTGTGTCTTCACAAATTTCCCAGCTGAGTCCCAGCTGACTCAGATGTCCTTTCTTCATTTACTTCTTCTGGAATATTCTTGGTCAGTCTTCAAAACTCCCAACTCATCAGTAAGCACCTCATTAGAGTCTCTTCCACCTCAGAAGAGTCACCTCCACTCCCCTGAAAAAAGTCATCCTTTATTTTTCTGCATTATTTTTATAATTCATACTACTTTATGCAATTTTTTGGTCATGTAATAAATAGTTTTTGCTTATCTGACTGTTTCCCTTCTGGGTCCCATAAGAGAAGAATCTAGCATGGAAAGTTTTCTCTAGACATTTTGTATGTTCTTCACTTCCAAGTACACAGTTTAGTATACAATGTACACTAGGTAAACAATTGCTGAAAGATTCTTACACAGCTAACAACTTGGCTAATATTCTGGTATTGATGTTAGAATGTCCAAATATCTTTGTGGACAAGTACCTGGTTTCAGGGAGCAACCCACCCTTTATCTAAGACGTACATAACAACCACTGATTAGAATAAAAGACAGTCAATAACGTTCAAATGGAAAAAAAGAAGGCTTTGGTTTTGGTTAAAAGAAAACATTTTATTAAATATTAAAGGAATAGAATATGCATTTTTATGATCAATGTATATTTTTCTTTTATATGAGGGATTTCTGTGGAACCCAAAGGACAAACATTTCATCCTCTCTCCCACCCTTCTTATAAAGACAAGCACTCTTGGGCAAAGACAGAAAGTCACTGACTTCTATGGAGGAAAAATACAAAGATTTCTTCATACTAGTAACATGCTCTGGTGGCAGGCTGAGTCATCCCATCCTCAACCCAAGACTGTAAGCAAATTAAACATCAGCAGATCTCTTCTCTTACTGTGTCCCTTGGGTATCATTGAATTTATTGGCCTAATAGGAAGACTAGGTCAGTGAAGGGAAATTTTCTTTCTTGGTTAGAATTGTAAGAGGATTATACTTTCTGGGAAAAAAATAACTCTTTATGAAACTTAAATCGTTCTACTTCTGTTCTATTCAGATAACATCAAGAACTTTCCAAGGCACAGCAGACAGCAATGCTCTAGAGTGGCTTGAAACTTGTTGCTAATGGAGTAGGTAACTCCCTGAGGCCCTGCCATTCTCTAGGATCCGTTCATTACTGTCATGATGATTTGTATGTATTCATCCCTTACCCTCATATCAGAAAAATACTGCCTGGTATTCACTTCAAAGTCATACTCTTTCTCCCTCCTCCAGGAAACAGTTGACTGAGAAGAGTTGAAATGTCAGAGGCAGGGATAGTATTGTGCTGGTGAGATCTAAATTCTTCCTTGGTCCTTCTGACGCCGCATCCTATTCTTGAGAACAAAGCTTCCTCTTGATCCTGACTGCCCTATGTCAACACAGAAACCAAAGGGGGAAGGAGAGAACAGAATAGAATGGCATGTTTGTATTTCTCAGTAAAACACACACACACACACAGAGTATATCTATTCCATTTTTTTCCTCAGTATGATGGGACCTGAAAACCCAAGAAAGTAGCATTATGATACCTGAATTGAGCACTCTAATTTTTTTCCTAACTACAGATGATGACAGAGTTCTAGAGGGCTTGGGGTCCAGTCTTTGCCAGACATGGACTGGCCATATCACCTCGGCTAACTTACTTCTTTTCTCTACCCTTGGTTTTCCTCTTTGACATGAGGAGGTGATCATTAAGACCTTTTTCTTTCGTTGTGTTCTCTGAGGAGCTGGAAGCTGCAGAACAATGAATGTATCAGTTGGTGAACCCTTAAATCCTTTGCATACACTCCCAACCATGTGCCTTATCACCATGACTAAAATACGTGTTCAGGGACAAACACATATTTCTACCCTTCAGACTGGTATCTCCAAACCTGGGAATTTATTGTAAAGAAATAGATTCTTTGAAAAGGCATAAAAAAGCTATATTAAAATAAGATGTTCATTGTACAATTTGAAACTTGATGTGGCCAACCAGAGGAAAATGGTCCAAACTTACTGGTAAGCTGTTTCAAAGTCATGAGAACCACAAAAAAAGTACTTTTGATCACAAAAAAACAAAATATATTTCACTTGCAGATTGCAAACCTGTATGTGAACAGAGATACATGAACAGAATCAATGTCTGTGTTGGGTCTTCTGCCCGGTGCTGTGCCGGGCACTCTAACATTGCATTCCTTCTTCTGGAAGAGCCATGAGGATACATATTATCATTAGCAATCTGTAGATTAAACACCTAGGGTCCATAAAAGCAGATCCACTTGCCAGGCTACCATTATGTGAATTGGCTAATGCTCAAGACTCATTGCCAAACACAGCTAATTGTTGTTCACAGTAGCTTTGGTCCGTAAAGCATTCAAGTCTCTGTGAATAAAATTAGTAACTACTCAATAAGGGCTCACAGTTGATATACAAGGTTAGATTCAGGCTCCTGCTGATACTTTCATCAACTGATCAATATGTAGATACTTTCTGACTTATGATGGCTTTACCTAGGACTTTTTTATTCCATGATGGCGTGAAAGCAATACACATTCAGTAGAAACCATACTTGGAATTTAAATTTTAATCTTTTCTTAGGCTGGCAAGATATGCTATGTATTTTCTTATAGTACTGGGCAGTAGTACCTGTCAGCCATGTGATCATGATGGAAAATAACCCATAGTCTAGAGTGCACTGTGTTGCTAAACTCTTATGTTCAGTAAGTTAGATGGAACGAAGGTATTTTTGGACTTACAGTATTTAGAAACTACTGTGAATTTATTGGGATGTAATCCCCTTACAGGCCAGGGTCGTCTGTATAACTCATTGTATGTGTGAATCCATTTATGGACACTTTATATATGGTTGACTCATTAACATTGAATTTACAGCCAGTAGTGCTGCAACTTATGCCCAGAGTAGGCTTGTCTATCACATTTATTTTCTCTATAAGGCATGGCCTTCTCGCACTCAGAAGCACTAGCTACACTTCAGCATTACACCTTGGGACCAGTGAAGTCACTGACAGAATGCAAAATGCACAGCATCAAATATGCTTCAAGTAGGATGTTTATTTACAGTTTGAAAGTTGAAACAAGCTCAGCCTTAGCTGAAGACAGGTGCTTTGGGCAACTCCTATTTTTCATGATTCTACACATGTCTGTGAATGACAAAAAAAATTGCTATGAGTGTCAATTTTGGAGGTACAAATAAAGGTTAGCAAGTCAGCAAGTTCATGACTGCAGAACAGATGAGTACTGAGAAAGGACTGTGGATCCATTCGCTGTGCAAGTACTGTATGTCTGTAAGGTGCCAGACCCTGTTCTAGGCAAAGGGGACTAAGGAATACAAAAAGCAAAGTCCTGTGCTCAGAAACCTAGCATTCTGGGGAAGGAGTAAACACCAAAAGTACGTCATAGTCAGATGGTGATCCCTATGGAGCTACACTGAATGGGGAGTAAATTATGGAAGGGTAAGTGGGAGGCTTCCTGTTCTCAAGGGCAGCATGGAAAAGCCAGGAGGTAACAGCTGAAGAGCATTCGAAGAGGTAACGGCATAGGGTCATGTGTGGGAAAGGCAATTTACGATATGGGAACACAATGCTGAGCAAGAGCCTAGCATGGCTCCACAGATCATCCATAGCAGCTGGGGGAGGGAGAGGAGATGGGCCGTGGGCTGATAAAGGACGTAGCTTGCTTAGCTCTAGACCCGGGTTCTTGAAAGGATCACAGGAAGATGCTGAGTGTTTGCACTTGGTGTGTTCTAGCCATCCACATATAGCGAAGAAAGCTATTGTGCATTAGCTGTGGGGACCGGCTCAGGTGATGTCCCTAGAGAGACCTTTGCCAAGAGGTAGGAGCTTTGTCAAGGTGCCCACAACTGTGCTTCATCTGAAGCACAGCTTAGTGCTAGAGACCTCTGAGTGCCGGGTTAGGGAAGTGACTTAAAATTAGCCTGGGTTTGGGAGAGATTCTTTAAGCGATAACGTGGCCCGGGGCTGCAATATTGAGGACAATTTCATCAGAACTTGTAGTGCATATGAGGAGAAGTCACCCACAACAAACAAACCATCCCCAGGACAACAAGAGACGGGAAGCAAGTCCATGCGGTGAGAATTAGCTTGTGGAAAAACGCTGCTCACCCGCTGCTCGTTCTGCTCTGAGCATGGCTCGGAATACCAGTGCTGTGGCTCGCGCTGGAGCCAGCTGCAGAACTCCTTCAGATTTAAGCTGTCTTAAGCCACAAACTGCACTGCTGCCCAAAAGGGAAACTGAGCCCCAGGGAGGGAAACTGGGGGAACTTCCAGTAAACCACCAAGGAGTGGCTGAGCCAGGGCTGGAATTGAACTCTGTCGTCAAACTGTCAGTTTGCACAGTTACTCCTAGAATTTAGCAGCAGAGGAAATTTGACAGAATTCCCAAATTTGCAGAAAATCTATTGGTTGTACAGCTGCTATGTTTGTACTTGTGCCAATAGCGGTGACAGTGACAGACCGTACATTCCATTGAGTGAATGCATTATTGTTTCGTTCTTTATCTTTTATATTTGCAGCTTCTGAGTCCAACCTCCGACTCTCAGAGTGCCCTGTGCAAGTCTGTGTGGCCAGCATATGAACCAGTCCTAAAGGAAATATTCCCAGTCAACAAAAGTGGTCGCCGTACAGTCCAGAAGAATTCAAATCCCAGCCCAGGCGTTTTTTTTTTAGATTTTACTGAGGAAGCATCCTTCATAGCACTGTGTATAGAGACCCTTGACTTGCAAGTCTCAGTGGCTATAGGTTTCTGCCAATCCCCTGTGGGGCACTGAATCCCAAGAGGTAGAAAGTGGTTGGTTAGAAACAAGAGTGTGCTGGTCACCAAGCTGTTTGGGGAATGGAGAAGGAAAGTTTCCATTTACTGTGTTTGTCAACATTGTGGTGTCCACTATTTCACCATGATAGATTTTAAACTCTAGTAAGTAATAATCAGATTGTAGAATTCCTGAAAATGTAACCATCAGTCCCCAGGAGTGTACTCTTCCCATTTGCAGCATGCCTCAGTAGCTCCCTGGAAAAGGGACAAAGAATGGATTGGGAAGAGATGTCCTTGATGCTGCTTAGGAAGGTCAGACCCTGCCCACGAGGGTGCACCTGTTTCTAAACCCTAGATTGTAAGAGGAACATTCAAAGCCTGAAAACTATTGAGCAAGAAGTAGTTTTGTCTGCATAAAGCCCACCAGGTTAATTATTACTGGACTGAGCTTTCAAGGGAGGAAGACATAGGGTATCCAGGAGATTGCTGACGAATCTCTGTAGAGAGGTTAGGTCCACTTAGCCCTGAAGTCTGAACGAATGGGCTGGGAGACACCTAGTCCAGAGAGGCAGAGCTGGGGGCAGCCACTAGGTGGGGCTATGGCTGTGGGGACCTCGGGGCACCTTCTGGACCCCTGAGACCGGATCTGGCAGTGGCCTCTTCTTTTTCTTTCTCTACTTAATCGGTTCCATCTTCTTTTCTTTCTCTTTTTCTTTCTCCTCCCCATGGTCCATTTCTTTAGTTGCCTTTGGCCCTTGTATCTAGTCTAGCGACCTCCTTGGACACTGACCGCTCTGCGGAGAGCCAGACTCTGCTGGCTGACACCCCGGGCAGAAAGCACAACCGCACAACCCCTCCCTTTCCCATTTTCCTTTGCTTTCTCCTCTCTTTCCAACATTCTCAGCTCCACATTGGTGACTGAAGAAGGGTAAATAAACATATTGAAACTGAAACTGCGCTGTTGGCCCTAAAGTGAGGACATCTGGGAGGCTTGTAAGGAAATTTACATGCTTGCTGGGTTTCAGGTTACGGATTTTGTGTTGCCTGGTAACAAGAGCTCACAGTTCCCTTTCATGCTGGCCTCTCCCCATCCCCTGTTTATAGTGTAATTACCACTGTGACATCATAATCCCCATTGAACAGCTGTCAGGGGGGCCCAACTGCTGAGTAAACAGGGCTTTGCAATCGCTCCTCCACAGGCTGGTTTACTAAATAAATCAATATTTGATTTGTACTCACAGAGATTAGAAGGTGGAAATATCTTTAGAGAAAGTCCTCTCTCTTCCCAGGGCCTCCAGCACACCTGAGAATGCTGGGAAGAAAAGCGAGGTTCGGAGACAAAACAGAATCATCCAAGTGTCTTTCACCTGCCCATGATTTCCCAGGGAACAGCTTGTCTCTAAGAGGTGAGACGAATTCGAGAACGAGTAATGTCTTAGGCTCGGTACTGCAGTGCTGAAAGAATTCTCCTTTCTCCTCTCTACCTCTGCCTTGCTCTTCCGCTCTCTTTTCTCTGCCCCAACCCCTTTTTATTGAATCTCTCCAAATGGATTTTATAGCCCGGGGGACTCAAAGAATGACACAAGGCTAAACAAGAGCGAAGCTCCTGAGGCTCCCTGCACCTCCTGCTGTTGTCCCCACCCCGCTTTGGGGTCAGACACCGTGAGGAGGAGCAGCCATGGGGAGGGTTTCTCCCCCAGACCAGAGACTCCTGGGTGGACGTCTGGGAAAGGCACAGTCACTCGGATCCTAGATGTCTCTAAAACTGCTAGGGGCAGAGCACCAA
>PVIC010024971.1:0-25623 GCA_004025085.1 Thryonomys swinderianus
TTGAGCCACCAAGCCCCGCATCTGTGGTATGAGGTACTGATTGCCAGGGGGCGTACCACGCCCAGTATTGTTGTATGTGGTTACTGGGGATTGAAGCAGGGACCTTGTGCTTGCGAGGCAGGCGCTGGAGCCACTGAGCCAAATCTCCGGCCCCTACATTTGTTACTCTTGAAGTGTTGAACTGGTTGCCCTGAGTGATATTCGTCACTCCCAATGTACTGAATAAAGTGTGACAAATTCCAGATCTTTCTTCTTTCCTGCCCAGATCAGCATTGATCAGACCAAACATTATTCTTCTTCTCTGAGTCTCATTTCTCTACTTTTTCTGTATAATTATTAATTTGCCTTGTGTTGCCATGGCTCATAGGAAACTAGAATTTAACTGTGGAGGTTCTAGTAATGTTCCCTTTCCCTGTTCCCTACAAAACCCTGTTTTTGAACTAGGAAGCATTTAAAGAAGAATGGGTACTCCCAGTCATTGTGGTATGGATATGCCATTTAATAAGGTGATTCATTAAAATTTGCTGTGCATGCCCAGTGCCCATCTGTTCCTCTGTACACCCAAAGAACAAAGAGCAATCAGCACAGCACACACACAGCTCACACCTGTCATCCCAGCACTCAAGAAGCAGAGGCAGGAGGATTGCTGTGAGTTTGAGGCTTGCCTGGGCTACCTAGTGAGCTCAGGACCAATGAGACCCTGTCTCAAAAAAAAAAAAATCTAAAGAAAATAAGTACAAAAAATATTTATCTCAGTGTGTCAAAGCTATCTATCATAATGAATGGTAAACATTATATTAAATGAAGAAAAGCTAAAGGCTTTCCCTCTACAATCAAGAAGAAGCTCTGCTACCACCACTCTTGCTTACTAGAGTTCTCAAAAAATTAGCCACACCAGTTAGACAAGAAGAAATGAGAGGGATGTGTATATGAAAAGAAGAAACTAAATTATCAGTATTTGCAGATGACATGATCCTATACATAAAAATCTCCCAAAAATCCATCAAAAGGCTCCTATAATTAATAAGCAAGTTCAACAGTATAACAGAATACAAAGTCAATAGTCAAAAATCTATAGCAATCTTGTACATCAATAATAAATCTCCCAGAGGTAAATTAATGTACATTTAGAATAGCATCAAGAAAAGTGAAATGTTTAGGAATTAAATTAGCCAAAGAAGTGAAAGACCTCTACAATGAAAGCTACAATACTATGAAAAAAAGAGGTAGAAGAGGACAATCAAGAATGAAAAGACATCCCCTATCCTAGGACAGGCAGAAGCAATATAATCCAAGTTACCATACTTTTAAAACTGTTGTACAGATTTAATGCAATCCAATCAAAATACCAATAGCACTCTTTGAAGAACTGGAGGAAGCAATGCCAAAATTCATATAGAAAAGAGCTAGAATAGCAAAGCCAGTTCTGGGAAATAAGAGAAAGGGTGGGGCATCAATCCCATACTTGAAGTTATACTACAAAGCTACAGTGATAATGAAAACAGCATGGTATTGGCAATAAAATAAATACAAGACATGTGGATCAATAGAACAAAATAGAAGATGTAGAAATAACTCTAAACTCACTCAACTATCTTATCTTTGACAAAGGGGCTAATTGTTTTTTAATTTGAATCTTCATTGGTACATTATATATACATGTCATGATCACATTCAATATAGGGAATTTGTACCACTGTATAACACAATTTAATTCTTGTTTTTCCCATTGCCCTACCAACCCTACCACTCCCCACCTCCTATATACATAAGCATTGTTACTTTTTTTTTAATTACCGTCACATTTTTTCTTTCCCCTCATTACTTACCCCAACCCTTTCCCTTTGGATATTTTCTATTTCACAATATCTATCATATATTCTAGAACTCATTTACATCTTCAGTTTCTCATACCAGAGAAAAGATACAATATTAATTTTTTCGCTGGAGGAAAAATGGCCTCTTTAACAAATGTGCTGGGAAAACAGGAAACCCACATGCCAAATATTTAACTTGAACCTATATCCTTCACCAGGGACTAAACCAAAAATGAAATAGATGAAAGAGCTAAATATTAAAACAGAAACATTTAATTTTCTGGAAGGCAAAATAGGTAAAACTCTTGAAGACACAGGCATATTCAAAGACTTGCTAAACCGAATTCTTGTTGCACAAGAAAGAATAGCAAGAAAAAACAAGTGATCACATCAAACAAGAAGGTTTATGCTTAGCAAGGAAAATTATCATGAGTGGAAAGACAACCCACAGAATGGAAAAAGAATTGTCAGCTAATTCTCAAAGGACTCCCACCTGGAATATATAAAGAGTTCAAAATAGTAGATTCTCTAAAATAACAGATCCAATGAGTAAATGAAATTAATAGACACTTTGGAGGAAGAAAAAAATAGACAATAAAAAACCATAAAAATGTAAAACCATTGAAACTGACTCAGGAAATCAGTCACAATAAAGCTCCTCCTTACTTTCAGGAAGATCAGCTGAAATCCTTCCCTCCTGATTCCTTTTTATACCCTTCTGACAACAGTCCTCCTTAACTTAAGGTCCAGAACCATGCCCAACTCAATTCAGCAGGCCGTTCCCACTTAAACTGACAATTAACCACCGCACTAGCCATGTGAGATAAGCAAATTGAAAAAGAAACACTAAAATTTCATCTCACTTCAGAAAGAATAGCTATATTCAAGAAATCAAACAATGGCAAATGCAGAAGAGGCTGTGCAGAAAAAGGAAAACTTTATTATTATTATCATTTATATATTTTGAGACAGGGTTTTGCTTTGTAGTTCGGGCTGGCCCTGAGCTCACCATGTAGTCCAGGAAAACCTTGAACTCAGCAATCCTCCTACCTCTACCTCCTAAATGCTGGGATTACAGGCGTGAGCCACCACACCGGGCACTGTGGTATGTGGTACTGATTGCTGGTGGGCATGAGCCACCATGCCTGGTACTGTTGTATGCGGTTACTGGGGTTTGAACCAGGAACCTTATGCTTGCTAGGCAAGTGCTGGAATCACTGAGCTAAATTTCCGACCTGAAAACTTTATTATTGATGGGCATGTAAACCACTATGGAAAGCAATATGTAGATTTCTCAAAAATCTAAAATTAGAAATTCTATTTGACCTGGCTATTTCCATACTAGGTATCTGCTCAAAAGAATTAAAGACATCATGTGACAGAGATACATTTATACCCATATTTGTAACAATGTGATTCATAAAAACTAAAGTTTGGAGGGAGTCTCTATATGTCCATTAACAGGTGAATGGATAAAGAAAATTTGACATTTGTACACAGTGGAGTACTGGTCTGCCATAAAGAATAAATTCAAGTCATTTTATAGGAAAATGGGTGCATCATGAGACCATAATGTTAAGTGAAATAAATGAGAGACAAAAGTGTAAGTATCACATGGTTCTCTTAACTGAACTGAGAAACCTAACATATAAATAAAGTGTAAAATCAAAGAAGACAGTAGGAAATAATTAGAGAGAAAATAGTTATAGTAATAATCTAGCATTCCCAATGTATCTAAAAGTCATTTCTGGGTTTAGTATAATTGTTTTATGTGTGTTTTGGTCTGTTAGTCTAGTTGTTATTCTGTATTTACAACATAGTTAACTTGATAAAGACTTAAAAATAAATAAATCTGTTGCTAAAAAATAGTCTTGCTTAACCAAACTAAACAGTGGGTTTAGTGACATAGTGAACTTACATTCCAGCACACTCTCTTAATCTTCTTCTTCTTTTTTTTTTTTTTTTTTTTTTTTTGAGACTGGAAAATGAAAGTAGGGCTTTCAAACGTAGCTGCATTCCTGTTTTTAAAATTTTGAGACAGGCTGCCCAGGTTGATTCAAATTTGAAACCATGCCTTCCTCAGAAGAGTGCTGGGATTACAGGCAGGCACTGTTCAACCTTGCTACAAACTCCTAATCTTATAGAACCCTTGTAGGCAGAGCAAACTTTGAAAATATTGACTTATATTTTTAGTTTTATTTATTTTCATTTGCTTATAATTTTCAGAAAAGACCTTCCTTAAAAAACTTCCACTGTGATTGTGACTTTATAAATTTGTCTTTATAATTATGTCAGATTTTGCTTCTTTGTATATCTTAGTAACACTATTAGGTACATATAACCTTATGATTAAATTTATCTAGTTAGGGGATAACTTGTTTTGCCACTATGTATAATAAATACAGATGGTAACCTACCTCATACTATGTTCCTCTTCTTAATAACCACACTCCAGTTTTGTTTGAGGTGGCAATGCATTCAGATACAGATTTATAATCCCTTGCTTCCTTCGTATATAGGAGTGGCTATGATGCGTAACTTTCAAAAAACATCCCTTTTGGATGGGACAGAGT
The DNA here is from genome assembly GCA_004025085.1 of Thryonomys swinderianus. NCBI lineage: Eukaryota > Metazoa > Chordata > Mammalia > Rodentia > Thryonomyidae > Thryonomys > Thryonomys swinderianus. The sequence goes on from PVIC010024971.1 coordinate 4,391, forward strand.
GAAATCTGGAGGGATGGAGTGAACCGAATGTAAGGCAGCCATTTTAAAATGTCAAAGGAGCCAGGCTGAGGACAAAATGCAGAGAAGAGTCTGGGTGGTTGCTGATAGCAAAAGCCTGTGTCATTTCTGACTTGGCTAACAACGAAGAGCATATGTTTATAAAAAATAAACTCTTTGTGTTGAAGGTACCATTGTAGAGTTCTGTGATTTCCACCTGCATGAAGTCCGAGTAGACACTGTATAAAATGATCCAATTATCTATTTTATGCTATCTTCCTTAAACTATATCTTATGGCATATTATTTTTATAACATACTCATTGCTACTACATAAATGTTTAATCTTTCTGTTGGTAGCATTTATTATGTAACTTTTAGTGCAGTATCACCTAATTCATCTGTCTACAACCCCTGGTGGGTAAAATTAGAATGATAAACTGAACATGGTCACAGATGCCTGTAATCACAGCACTCTGAGTAACTAAAGAAAGATCACAAGTTTAGGGCCAGAGATTTAGCTCAGTGGTTCCAATGCCTACCTAGCAAGGACAAGATCCTTAGTTCGATCCTCAGTAACCACATACAATACCAGGCATGGTGACTCATGCCCACCTGCAATCAGTACCACATACCACAATGCAGGGAGTGGTGGCTCATACCTATAATCCCAGCACTCAGGAGGCAGAGGCAGGAGGCCTGCTGAGTTCAAGGCTTGCCCTTGCTCAGGGCCAGCCTCAACTACAAAGTGAGACCCTGTCTCAAAAAAACAAAACAAAATGAAACAAAACAAAACAAAAAATCACAAATTTAACCCACCCTGGACAATTTAGATCCTGTCTCAAATAAAGAATTTTAGGGGCCTGAGATTTAGCTTAGTGGTTTCGGGGCCTGCTTTGCAAGCACAAGGTCATGAGTTCGATCTCAGTAAACACATACAATGCTCAGCGTGGTGACTCACGCCCACAAGCAATCAATACCACATACCACAGTGCCGGGTGTGGTGGTTCACGCCTGTAATCCCAGCACTCCCGGAGGCAGAGACAGGAGGATTGCTGAGTTCGAGGCTTGCCTGGGCTACATAGTGAGCTCAGGGCCAGCCTGAACTACAAAGTGAGACCCTGTCTCAAAAATTAAAAAAAAAAAGAATTTTAAGAGGCACAGAGATATAGTTCAGTGTGAAGGCCCTGGCTTCATTCTCTAGTACCAGAAAAAGTTGACATGCATCTCAATAAATATGTATGTCATTTACATACATATGATCTTATTTTCAATTTTTTTGACAATATAATTTCATTTTTTTATAAACTGAATTCTTTATTGGTACAATCTATATACATATCAAAATCATGTATAACACTGGGGAATTTGTACCAGTATATGACACAAGTTAATTCTCATTTTTACCCATATCCCTACCCACCCACCCACCCCTCCTCACCCCCTTTATACATGCTCTTTTATTTTCTTTCTGTATTATATATTTATTCCTTCCCCTCATCACATTCCCATACCAAGTTTCCTATAGAAATTTTGCTCTCTATAAAAGCTGTCATACTTTCTAAAGCTCATTTGCATCTACAGGTGTTCATGTCAAAGAGAAGATCCGGTAATGGTCTATCTGTGATCTATTGATTTCACTTATTATTATATCCTCCAGGTGTCTCCATTTGCACCTAAATGGATTGATCTTGTCATTCTTTATGGCAGAGTAATACTCCATTTTATTTTAAAAAACCACATCTTCTTTATCCACTCTCCAGTTGATGGACATTTGGGTTGTTTCCAAGACTGAGCTATCACGAACTGAGCTGCTATGAACAAGGGTGTACATCTGTCTTTCCAATGTGAGTTTTTAAATTCTTTTAGGTATATGCTTAGCAGGGGGATAGCCAGGTCAAATGGAACCCCTAGTCCTAGTTTTCTGAGAAATCTCCACACAGATCTCCACAATGGTTACACAAGTCTGCAATCCCACCAACAGTGGAGAAGGGTTCCTTTCTCCCCACAGCCTCGCCAGCATTTATCATTGGTTGATTTTGTGATCGCGGCCATTCTTTGTGGAGTGAGATGGACTCTCAGTGCTGTTTTCATTTGCATCTCTCGAATGACCAGTGATGTTGAACATTTCTTCATATGTTTCTTGGCTGCTTTGACTTCTGCCTCTGAGAAGTGTCTGTTCATTTCAGATGCCCATTTTTGAATTGGGTCTTTAAACTTGGGGAGGCTGATCTGAGTTCTTTATATATTGTAGATAATAGCCCTTTGTCTGATACACAGCTAGTAAAGATTTTTTCCCATGTTGTTGGTTGTCTTCTAGCAGTACCAGCAACTTCTGTGGCTGTGCAGAAGCTTTTCAGTAGAATGAGATCCCATTTGTTGATTCTTATATAATTTCATTTTTTTATTAGTACATGATTATAGTACACAGTGCTTACTTTGCTTGTGTGGAATTAGGATGTGTGCACAACACATCTTAATTTATTTTTTCGTTTCTTTTTCTCCCTTAATCTATCCTTTCCCTTCATCTCTTGATCCTCTTTCCATTTGAGAAAGATCTCACTCCTATTTCTTTTATTTTGCTTTTTATTTATAACTTGGGTCTCATATAAAAGAAACTGTGATATTGAAGATAGTGTGTCGGATTTATTTCACTTAACATTATAGTCTCAAGGTGCATTTATTTCTCCCCGCCCCCATGACCCAAGTTTACCTTTTGTGGCAGAGTAAACACCACATTTTCTTTATCCATTTATCTGTTGATGGCCAGACAGGCTGCTTGTGCAATTTAGCTATCAGGAATTGTACTCCTGTAAGCATGGAGATGTGTATGTCCCTGTGGTATGATGTTTTTCTTTTGGGAAGATACCTAGTAGAGGAAAAGCTGGGTCAAAGGGAATTTCTAGTTTTAGATTTTTGAGGAAGCTCCATACTGATTTCCATAGTGAATGTACCAGTGTACAATCTCATAAACAATATCGACAATGTGGAAGCATTCTTTTTCCTCTGTTGTCTCATCAGCATTGATAATTATTTGATTTCTTGATGATGGCCATTCTTTCTGGAGTAAATTGGAATCCTAGTGTTGTTTTAATTTGCATTTCTCTAATGGCCAGCCATGTTGTGCCTTTTCTCATGTACATATTGACTAGTTGTACCTTTTCTTTTGTGAAGCGTCTGTTTGTTTCACTTGGCCATTTTCTATTTTGATCTTTTATTTTAGTTCTTTCCTTCAAATTTTTTTGGGTGTTCTAGATATTAATCTTATACCTGAGGATTAGCTTGCAGATTTTTCCCCTGTTCCGAAGGTTTTTTCACTCTGCTTGCTTTTTCTTTTGCTGAGAACAATACTTTTAATCTGATATGATTCCATTTGTTGATCCTTGGCACAATTTCCTGTGCAACTAGAGTACTGTTTAGAAAGTCTTTGTGTATGCCTGTGACTTCAAGAGTTTTATCTATTTCATCTTCTTCCGAGGTTAAGTGTTTATGTTTTAACATTTATATGTTTGATTCATTTGCTTTTAGTTTAGTGCACAGTGAGACACAAGGCTAGATTCAACCTCCTGCATGTGAATACTCCAGTTGATGAAACTGTTCTTGCTTTTCTAGAACCTTGAGGTACAACATCACATTACTTACTGGGCTCATCATTTTTGTGATCTGGATATTTGTGATTATAAATATTCCATTTAGCACTGCTTCATCATATTTCATAAATTCTGGCACATTATACTTTCCTTATTGCTTAGTTCTAGAAATTATCTTGTTTTTTTTTTTTTTTTGAGACAAGGGTCTTGCTTTGTAGTTGGCTGACCCTGAGCTCACTATGTAGCCCAGGCAAGCCTGGAACTCAGCAATCCTCCTGCCTCTGCCTCCTGAGTGCTGGGATTACAGGCGTGAGCCACCACGCCCGGCTCTTGTTTCTTCTTTGATTTTTTTCTGTAATCCATTGTTTATTTGAGAGTGCACAATTTCTGTTTTCTTTTTGTTTTCATTTCTAGTTTCACTTTGATATATTCTGGTAACATGCATGGGTCCAATCTCAATTCTTTACAATTACTTAAGCTTGCTTTATTGGCTAGTATATGATCATTTTGCAGAAAATTCCATGAACAACAGAAAAATGGATGAAACACTGTAGATACCCTATGTGGTATACTAACTCTATTAGACTTTTGTCATTTTAGCTACCTTGTATTCACCTAGAGTATTCTGGAAAGTTTTTGAAGTACTGGCTTACTGGTCATAAATTTCTTTAGGTGTTCTGTATTATACAAATATCTTATTTCTTCATTAATTTTAGAAGATAGTTTTGTAGGATATATCAGCGTGGTTTGGAAATTGCTTTCTTTTAGGGATTGAAACCCTTCAATCCAAGATTTCCTGCCCTGTTAGGTTTGTGTTGAGAAATCTACTATAATTATAATGGATTTACCTGTATAAATGATTTGTTGTTTTTTTCTAATAGTCTTTAATTCTGTTCATGTGTGGGACTTCTAGGACTTTGACTAGGATGTGTTCTGGAGAGGTTCTTTTATTACCATGTCTATTTGGGACTCTATATGCCTCACTTATCTATAAGTTAAATTCTTTTTCCTTGTCTGGCAGATTTTCTATTATTTCAGTGAACAGGTTTTTTGGCCATTTGTGCTGGCTTCTGCTATTTCACTAGTTTCACATTAGTCCTGTTTCATCTTCTAGGAGCTGTTGGATCCATAACTCATGTTCTCTTGTAGTTTATTTATTATTACTATGATTATTATTGTGGTACTAGGGGTTGAACTCTGGTCTTTGCTCTGATCTTGTGCTTCCAAGATAGGTGTGGTACCACTTGAGCTAAATCTCCGTTTCATGTAGGGTTTTTGTTTGTTTGTTTGTTTTTTGAGACAGGATCTCGCTTTGTAATTCAGGCTGGCCCTGAGCTCACTATATAGGCCAAAGAAGCCTCAAACTCAGCAATCCTCCTGCCTTTACCTTGCGAGTGCTGGGATTACAGGCATGAGCCACCATGCCCGGCACTGTGGTACGTAGTACTGATTGCTGGTAGGCATGAGTCATCATGCCTGGTATTGTTGTATGTGGTTACTGGGGATCGAACTCAAGACCTTACACTAGCTAGGCAGGCACTGGAACCACTGAGCTAAATCTCCAGCTCCATCTCTTGTAGTTTTTTTTGTTTTGTTTTTTTTGAGACAGGGTCTCACTTTGTAGTTCAGGCTGGCTCTGAGCTCCCTATGTAGCCTAGGCAAGCTTCGAACTCAGCAATCCTCCTATCCCTGCCTCCCGAGTGCTGGCATTACAGGCGTGAGCCACCACGCCTGGCACGGTGGTATGTGGTGCTGATTGCTGGTGGGCGTGAGTCACCACGCCCAGCACTGTATGTGGTTACTGGGGATTGAACTCAGGACCTTGCACTTGCAAGGCAGGTGCTGGAACCACTGAGCTAACTCTCCGGCCCCATCTCTTGTAGTTTTTAAATTATCATGAATTGGTCACTGACAACAGTCCTGTTTTTCAGTTTTGACCCTTTGTCCTCACAATGGTCACTTTTGCTGTCCATATTTTTTATGTAATATTCAATGTTCTGAATTTCTATTTGGAGCCTTTTGATGGACTCTACTTCTTTTCTATTCTCATGTTTTGCATAATTTTGTTTGGTTGTTAGTTTTCTATTAGTACCTTCTATAGACTTGCTGACCATTTTATTTCCTTGTTCCAATATCTATTTATTACATCTTCAATAAACTTACCAAATGCTTTTTATTGATCTCTTTTATTATCTTCCTTGATATCCTTTCTAATAACTCAGTTATGGGGCTTTTGGTTTCCTCCCCTTTCGTGTCCCATAGATCAGCGTTAGAGAAGTTGGGATTTGGGGGAATCCATTTTGTTAACTCATTTTCTCATGTTTATTTTGTGTGTGTGTGTGTGTGTGTGTGTGTGTGTGTGTGTGTGTGTGTGGAGGCTTGTGGGTCAATTATTCTGGAAAGCTCTGCTTCTACTTGGAAACTAGCTAATGTCTACTTTTCAATGGTGCCCTCTGGACGTGGCTAACTACTGACATTTACCTCTGTTCCAGGATCCAACTACTGCCATTTACCATTTTCTTGAGATGGAAGAGAGGTGACTGTTTGGCCCACAATATTGTTTATAATCCTTAGAAAATCTAGATATTTTCTCATGTCTCAAGATCCAATTCATAGCAACAGTTATGTTACACTGGCTACAGTAATAAAATGAGCACTGGTTATAGCATTGAATACAAACTGAATATTGACAAACCCTGAGGATAAATAACATACCATGCTTAACCACAGAAGAGAGATCTATAATAGGCACACTAAGACAAACCAAATATTGATCTACAGTAAAAATTACTAAATGGAGTATTACTTCTACTAATAATAGAACACTACTCAAAAGGAACAGCAAAATTAACTGCCCTGAAACCTTAGCCCCAAATCTAACCTTTCTTACCTGACTTTGCTGGTATATTTTCTCCTTAGCATGTATCACTGTCTGTAGAACCCAAGTTCACTTATTCATATTAACCATTTATTTACTATTCAGCTCTACCTCTGAGAACTGCTAGTGGCCACTTTTTAATTTTATGCTCCCTTTTTTTCTTTTGCATCAGACATTGTCTGAAAAGGTGATCAGATACATGCAGAAATTCAGCAGCCTCATCGCTGCTATAGCTGGCTTGGTCTACTCCCTGATCCTATCACTTTTTGGAGTGGTGTGCCACCACCTGCCTTTCACTTCTGCATTCCCCAGTCATGGGATGACCTTCCAAAGTGGTCTTTTCCTCTGGAACAAGGGCTCTGGAATTTCATAAATGTGCAAGAGTGCCTTTGCTGGTACACGTGGGAACTTCTTCTGTTTTGCTACACAAGAATGTATGATTTATGTGTCTCTTAGGGGGTGTAGATCATACAAATGATGCATTGTGCCATAAATTCCAACCCTGCTTCTGTCAGTATTTATCTGAGAGTCTGATGCCATATCATAAAAACGATATAAATAGTAAAAACTAAAATTTATGGGGACTAGTTGAAAAATAAGATTGAAAACTTGTTGAAATAATAAAACACAAAGTGGTTTTCTTTTGAGGAAAGAAATTTAGTATTCACATGGGATCGAGAGCAAATCCTTCTTGGTAAATCTTAATATAACCTATTGGAAGCAAAATAATATAACGAGAGCATGCCATCATCAAAATTGATTATAGTATCAAGTTAAATATTTTTCTCAATTTCCATGTGGCAATTTCCATGCCCTGTTGTAAACTGACTAGTTTATAGTAGAGTAGCAGTGAATAAATTAATTATGTACAGCACATAGAATGGTACTTCTAATAAACTGGAAGCACCACATACAACTATTTACTATGAATTGTAAAACTTAATGTGATACACTAACCATTCTACTTGCAACATGAAAGAATAGTTTATAGTAACATGCTATGAATTTATCAATTCTAAAGAATCTATGGAACAGAGAAGAAATAAAAAGAAAAACTAGTGCTCTGAGCTGAATGTAAATAAAAACATCACAAATCAAACTTTGTGGGGATGATGCTGAAGTAGCACTTAGGAGAAAATTAGTAGCATAGAAATCAATGCCCTCAACTTCTACCACAAAAGAACAAGTAATAAGGGAGCAAATTAAACCTAAGATACAGGGAAAACATCATAATGACCAAGGAGAAATTCAGTGAAACTCAGGAAAGAGACCTCTGCCATCAGATCATGTGATGCTTGTTCATGTGGTTCCCATGGGTTTCTCAGTGTCTTAGTCACAGCACACTTGTCTACATGACCTAAAAAGCAAAAAGGTTACGAATTACATAAGGCAGTCTTCTCTGACAAATGCCCTAGGAATACAGACCTCATAAGTAGGAGAAAGACAATAGGAACTGTGACCCAGAGAGCAGACAGAGAGCTCGCTGTGTGCAGAAAGGTGGCCTGTCCAGCACCTGTCAGACTTTCCTTCTTCCTAGCAGCACTTCAAGGTGTGTGTTTCTCAGCTCTTCTCCCTACAGACTGCAGCCATAAGAAAACAGCTATATATCTCTATGTTTTCCACTTCAAATCTTAAATAAGGAAAGACAAATTGGCTGGAGGGGAACTCTGGAACTGTTTTTCTACTGTTGTTGTTGTTTGTACATATAGTTATTTGTTTTTGAAAACTAGGGATTGAATCCAGGGTCTTTGAGTCCAGGGTCTTTGCACTGAGATACACCCCAGACCTTTTTTTTTTTTTTTTTTTTTTTTTTTTTTGTATTTTGAGGGAAAAATCCCACTATCTTACCCAGGCCAGATTCAAGACTTACATGCATCACATATCTTAATTCCTTTTGTGTACCCTTTTCCTCCCCCTTTCCTCTATCTCTTGGTTGCCTTTCCACTCGGAAAACATATCTCCCTGTTTCTTATATCTGTCTTCTGTTTTACTCTTTAATTTATTTATACTTTGGGTTATTCATGTAAGAGGAACCATGGGACATTTAAACTGTGTATCTACTTTATTTCATTTAACATTATGGTCTCAAGGTGCAACCATTTATTTACAAATGATCCAAGTTTTTCTTTCTTTGTGGCAGAATAGTGCTCCACTGTGTACAAATGCACATTATCTATTCATTTGTGATGGACATTGCTTCCAAGGTTCAGCTATTCTGAGTTGTGCTGCTATAAACAAGAATATGGATGTATTACTGTAATATGATGTCTTCATAAGCTTAATTAATAAGCTTAATATTGTCATGGTTTGATTTGGAATGTCCCCCAAAGCCTCGTACGCGATAGAATTTTTATCAGTCTTGGGTACTGCTGGGAGGTGGGGCTAATGGAGGGAAGTGATGTCACTGATGGTGTTTTCTTTTTTTTTTTTTCTTTTTTTGTACCAGGGATTGAACTCATGACCTTGTGCTCTGAGGCAGGCAACTAAACCACTGAGCTAAATCTCTGGCACTGATGGTGTTTTCTTGCTTCACTTCACTATGTGCTCCCACTGTGATGTGCATCTTCCCACAACCCCGTAGCAATGCAGCCATCTGACCATGGACAGATTCTTCCATAAGCCAAAGCAAACCTTCCCTACTTTAGGTTGATTTTTCTCAAGTGTTTTGTAATAGGTATGGAAAACTGAGTAAGACAGATACATACATTATCAGTCCTTTAATTTTTACATTTGAACAAGTTCTTTCTACTTCCCAATATCTATCATCCATTTTTTTCCTTATTTCCCCTTCAGGTTCCTCAAAAGAGAAACACTATAATACTCAAATTTATGAGTCTGATTTATTTTTTTTCCTCTTTGTAATTTTCTCTTTAACCTTGCCATTACCAGTTTCTACTATATGTATCTAGATGTGTGTCTTTAAAGTTTTCTTGTTTGGTGATTGCTGGTTTCCTTAAGTAGCAAAACTTGAAGGTTTGTTCATCTTTAAGAAATTTTTTCATTAAAAAATCATTTTTGATGGTATTTCGACTTTATTGTTTTTCAAATTTTGTTGTTTTTTTTTTACTTCTATGCATCTTTTAGGTCCCTCAAATTTTCCAATGTCCAGAAACAAAATTTTACTTAAGCTCAACCATGCTCATTTGTTTTTATATTGCATATGGCCTTCAAAAACAAACTAAGTAATTGCAACAGTACTTGGCTAAGTATATATACTATCTGATAGAAAACGTTTGTTGATCCCTAGTATAGATCATTATTTCCCAGTGTTACTGCTGTAGCATAGTAAGTTTTCATTTTCTTTTTAGTGGGTGTTTCATGTCACCATAGTGATGCTGTCAGTGAGTTAAAATGGAAAGATACCACTTAATAAAATTGAGGACGACTCCAAATTTCCCTTTTCCTTTAAAAAAATCATTTGTACATTATATTTTATTGTATATTCACAGGGACTATAAAGCACTATTAACATTTTTTATAAATAAGTTTTAATTACTATGTGGGGGATTTATTAACTTTATGCATTGTCCTTTCCCTTTATTGTCAATTTTTAGACAATACTAGGATTCTATATTAGAATCCTACCAATTTTTAAAAGGTACCAGTGAAATTTTAAATGTCATGAATTCCAATACAGTCTTTATTCCTTTTGAACTTCAAATTCTCTCATCTTTGATTAATGGAGGCTTGGTTCGTGTTTCCCTGTAAGATGAACCTAGATTCTTTGATAACTTATTCTTTAAAAAAAAAGTAGCAAATTTGATAACTTATCCTTTTTTGTGATGAGATATTTCAGGGGTCACATTGTACATTAACTGCCTTATGTTTGACATCAGTCATTTTTTCAAGGAGGCTTGATCCTTTTTGCAAAAAAAAATTTTAATTGATTTTTATTAAGATGTACTTTAAGTACATAATTATATTCATCATAAGGAGTTGGTATATGTACGTAATACATCTTAATTCTTTTTACTTCCTCTCTTTTCCCCTCTTACAACCTCCTTCCACTTCTTGGTCCTCTTTCCAAGAAGGTCTATCTTCTTGTTTCTCTGTCCTTTATTTTGCTCTTTAAATAATTTATACTTTTGGTGTCACATATAAGAGAAGTCATGTGATAAGCCTTGTGTTTTATTTATTTCCCTTAACATTATGACCTTGAAGTGCATCCATTTTCCTACAAATGACTCAAATTTATCCTTTTTTATTGGTAGGTTAGTATTTCATTGTGTATAGATATAACATTTTCTTTGTCCATTCATTTGTTGGTGGTTTTAAGCCCTTCATTTTTTTCTTAATTCTAACTTCCTAGATTTTGCTTTTCAGCCTACAAGTAAGGTCATTTTTGTCTATGTTCAGTCAATAATTAAACCTTTCAAGTAAAGTCTTCAATTTTAATATATAAAAGTTAAATATACATATATACATAATTTTACATATGACAATAGCTAACACATAACTAAGTCATGATTTTTAAAATTTATAGCACATCTACTCTTCACAGGCACTCATCTTTGTTGTGTGTATGCAACGTACACTTGAGTCTTTCTAAGACTAATTATTATTCAGATTTGTCCAGGCTTTTCAGATTTAAAAAGTCGTTCTCTGCTTTCCAGGTTTCATTGTATCTTTTTATTAAGGGTTTTAATACTGTACAAAGGAATTAGGTCTCACAAAATTATTGAACGGTGGGGGAATAAAGGTAAGTGAGGTGTCTGTCAGCTAAAAGATTTAGCCTAAAGTCCCAAAGTGAGTGATTCTTGAGAGAGTCCCAGAAAGTTCCCACACTTTTCATGAATCTTAAGAAACTTTCTCTCAGTGGATGTAGGGGAACACCTGAAAAAACACTTGTAATTCACCATCAGATCCTGTGTTCTGTCACCTCTGAATGCCAGCTTCTCCCCTTCTGTCTTTGTAATGTCTTTCAAGTGTCTTTTGTGAGAGATGCTGTCCCAGATCAACCCAGGCAAAGGGCTGCTGGGAGCCATGGTTCCTGGCTCTCTTGTAATGCAAAGGCCAAAGAGGAAAGGGTTGGTGATGCTGAAAGATGAAAAGCAGCCTGGTCCATGGGACTCTTTTGTTAACTCTGCTTCTTTCCGCACCTCCACTGAGTTAGTTTGTTTGGCTGTGGATTTCCAGTTGCTTTAATGGTACAAAGTGGTCAAGGAGACTTCTTGTTCTTGTCTTTACACTATTTCCCATAGTGTTCTGGAAAGCATGACAAGGATCCACACACTTGTCAGTGGAGAGCAGCAGGTGACACAAGTTCATCCACCCACAGTGTCTCTTGCATTCTCAGGGATTGTTCCTAGAATTCCTCAGGAAATCCAATTCATGAGTGCCCAAGCATAGTATTTGCATATAACTTACACGTGTCCTTCATTGCTTTTATTTTCATTTTAATTTTTTCACATCAGGTGGATAATGGGCCAAAAACCAACAAGATTAGGGGGCAGGAACATGCTACTCAATGATGTGACCACCCAGTCATCACATTTATGAATCACAAAAAGAACTGGATCCTGGTTTTAGAAAATCAAAGAACAAATGAGAAAGTAGATACAGATTGGTTATTAGATTATATATGAGAATTAATAAACTTGTTAAGTATAACAATGATGTCGTGATATTGAGGAGAAATATAGCCATCTTCTGTATCTATAGGTTCTCATCCATGGATTCAATCATTAGATGGGAAAATATTTTTTTAAATTCCAAAAAGTGCCAAGAAGCAAAACTGAAGTGTGCTAAATCCATGCAAGTGAAATGCTGTGCGACACATACCACAGTAGCCCCCCAACTTTCACAGATTCTCATCTCTCTCCAGCTCTCATTGGTTGAGTGCTCTTGGCTTTGCACCTTGTTCAGGTTCTGCATGGTTAGGCCTATGAAGCCTGCATCTACCCTGAGTATTACAGAGCTTTTGCTTCTCAGTACCTAAACAATTCAATGAAGCAACTATTTACATAAATATTACTTTTTAATAGACACTATAAGTAATCTGGAGATATGGTGATGGATGAAAGTGTGCATAGCTTTTGGTCACCCACAGGGAAGCCTTTTGAGCAAACCTCTGCATATACCACAGGACTATGGTGACTTAATTTTGGAGGCATAGGATGAAACATTCAGGGGTGCTGTTATGATCGTTGTAATCTATTTTATAAGGTTCAGAAAATCTAATGATTGAATCCACGGGTGAGAACCTATAGATACAGAAGATGGCTATATTTCTCAAGATCATGACATCATTATTATACTTAACGAGTTTATGTGCAGCTTTAGGAAGCCATATTAAAAAAAAAACAAGAAATGAGAGTATGATAATACTCTTGAGTAGACATAAATTCTAAGACACACCTTTGTTCTTATTGTCAGCTTTGGTCAAGCTGCATATTTGCCCTCATTTGCTCCATAACATCTTGTTTAATTGAAAGAGTTTAAAGACCTTAAGTTTTCACCTGACTAAAAATGGTATGAAGGGCTGGAAGGATCAGGTGCTTCTTGATGTTCTCAGGACTTCAGAATCTCTGTTTCCTCATTCCTTCATTCTGGGCATGATGTATTTCAGATACACATTTGTTTTCTCTTGGACCTAGGTGGTTGTAGCAGCCTTCATTGGAAGTAGAACGGGACAGCAGCAGTCACACCTTTCTTTTTCAAGGGGCCTCCGAAGGGACTTTCACTGGTGTACCTGTGGTCATAACTCAGTCTCAAGGTAAACTGTCAGCAAGGGATTCTGGGAAAGCAGTCCTTTGCTAGTCACCCCTGTCCTCAGGAAGGCAGAAGGGAATGGGCTAATAAATTGAGACCTGGAGATGCTTGGAGATTTTGCCGCCAACCATGTTCTGCAATATCTAAAAGGACTTCTGGGCAGATTTCTTTGGCAAATATATCTAGACAAATTACTCTAAAACAAAAAAGTTAAATTTCAATTTGAAAAACGTTCCACTTAATATAGATTAGAGCATTAGACATTGGTAAACACTTAACATACACAACTGCACACTAAACACTGGGCTAAAAACCTGGTCAACGTGTTCTATTTCCTCAGAAAGTTTATAGCAGGAGAGCAGAAACAAGCCTGTAAAAAAATGGCTGTAAAAGTGCAAAAGAAATACTCAATGCGTCAGATAGCCTTGCTTGGGGACTCAGAAAGTTTCAGAAATACTTTGGTTTCACCAGTTGGAAGAGAAGAAAACAACAAGGTCAAACGTACGGTGATGAGGGCAGCTGGCACCCAGGGAGCTGTGGGTGGTCTCATGTGACCACTAGTTTTCACACGTTCCTAGAATTCCCACTTTTTGGTCTTGCAGAAAACGTGCAAGACATGAAATGAAACGCTATCTTCTAGTTTTGCTGCTTGTTAAGTGCATGGGAAAGCAGTTGAAAAGCTGAAGTCAGGGAGCCCCTGCATGTATCGCTTCCATCGCCCAGCACTAGTAATCATGTATGCAAGGCACGTTCTCCCTACACCATTTCTCTGCTATGGAGCTGACACAGTGACTGAAATTACATCCATCTGTGAGCACTTGGGATTGTTTTAGGCACAACCAGCCAGCCCTAACTTCTGATGGCAGATTTGTACCTGGGAGTCACAGGAATATGATGGCACATGAGCTCTGTGGTCATCTAGGAAGTCTGACCAGGCTGAGGACAACTGCGCTTCATATGTGGAGATTGCCTAGAACAGCACTGACTTCCTTGTGGCTGGCAGTGTTAGGAGAAGGAAGAGATTCTCAATCAGGAAATATTGAAATAAACTTGGATCTGCCAAATTTGGAGAGAAGAGAGAGAGGAAGAAGGAAGAGGAGAGGGACAAGGAGAGGGAGAGACTGAGATTATAATGTCATCAGCACTTTGATTAAAAACAAATTTTTTAAATAGAAGTCCTTCACCTCATCTTTTTGTTCACTTCACCTTTCTCTGGTGGCTTTAAAAATGACTTTTCTTCCATGACATTACAAGAAAGGCACTTTTGGAGCTGCAGTTTCGTTATAAATGACTCTCTCACAACTGTTTTTTATTTCCATTTTGTTTCACTGACTGAGAATGTAAATTGAACTTTAGTGCTTTTGTGCTTTGTTCTGCCTCTCTTTGCTGAAATGTGTTCCAAATTAGAGCCCACGAATAAAACAGAGCAGTCCCAAATATTGCCCTGCAACTTTTGAACAGCCTGAGAGCCAAGAAAAGACAGAATGTGGTTTTATGAGCCCCAGATGGTGTGGCGGGTGTCATGGATGTCTTTATGTGAGGAGGTCATGGGTTCAGGTTCCATCTGGAGTGGTCTCAGGCCCTCTTCATAACTGAGGGAGAAAGATGGGCAGAAAGGCCACCTGCTGGGAGCAGGAAAACTCTCTCCTCAACCTGACCAGTGCAACCTCCTCCCCACCCATCCACTCTCTGCATCAGGTGTTGCTCTGACTCAGAAGAAAACAATACCCTGGGTTATTTCCCCACCAGCTTCTGTCTCCACTAATGTTTCTTGAGGATTTTGGAATCCTCTCTTTTCCTTGTTCCTTTTGGGAATCCCACTTTCTCCTCTCATTGACTCACTATAAAGTAGGTAGGGCTGTTTATATTTTCTACTCATCTTTACACAGCTCTTGGAGAGGGAATCACTAAATGAAAGTTTATGGGACCATGTTCTGTTTCTCATCAGAGTGGACACAATCTGGATCTAGAGATTCCTCTTGATTTGATTTCTAAATAGTCCTGACATGGTAAAGCCATTCTTCATGACCATGCTTGAATTCATGTACTTTTTCCTTTTTAAAATAAAAATGTTTAATTGATAAAATATACAGTATATAAAATATATAATTTTATGAAATATATAATTTTATTAAAATATATAATTTATATATACAGTATATAAAATACATGATTTTATAATATATAATTATAAATATATAATTTATAAAATATTTGATTTTATATGAAATATATATGTTTTATATAATATTATATAAAATATGTAATTTTAAGAATACAATAGCAGGGACCAGACATTTAGCTCAGTGGTTCCAGGGCCTGCCTAGCAAGTGTAAGGTCCTGAGTTTGACCTCAGGAACCACATACAGCAATACTGGGCACAGTGACTCATATCCACCAGCAATCAGTACCACACATCACAATGCTGGGCATGGTAATTCACACCTGTAATCCCAGCACGCGGGAGGCAGAGGCAGGAGGATTACCGAGTTCAAGGCTTGCCTAAGCCACATAGTGAGCTCAGGGCCAGCCTGAATTACAAAGTGAGACCCTGTCTCAAAAAAAAAAAAGAATACCATGGCAGGGACCATGCCAGAGGTCTGGTGAGACAGACCGGGCAAGTATAGTGTGGTGGAGGTCACACAGTGAATCTTGGCAACAAGGAAGCCAGGCACCATTAGCCAGCAATTGAGCCTACAGCTCTTCTATGACCAGGATGAGACCAGAAGGCCTTGGAATCTCCATTTCCTTGTGAGCCAAACTGGACATAACTGTTATATGCACAAAGGTTCCAGAGACACCACCTGCTTGTCTGTAGACATTCAATAAGTATGGCTGTAGTACTGGAACCTAGACAGAGGCCTTCAGTGAATACCTCCACCCGGTCCACCACACTGAAGAAAGCACTCACTAGAAGAATGAGAGAATCCTTTTGACTATAGCCATTGGTGAGTTGATGGAGTCAATTCCATCTGCAAGATCCCAGACTCTTGCAGAGTTCAAGCCTGAAGGGATTCACTGAGCTCAACTCAGGCATTATACTCAGAACCTAGGCAAGGGATGACAGCTGTCTCCCTGTGAATAATCAACTTTGACCTACATGTTACTGCCCATACTATCCGCAGGAGACAACAGATCCACATTATAAAGAGCCATTTTGTTAGTGTTCTTAGCTTTGTTTTATTGTTATTGTTGCTGTTGTTGTTATTCTTTTCCTTTCTTTGTCCTGACCTAACTATTGTTTTTTATTTCTCTACTCTGCTGTTGCCAAATCTGTCCAACTCCAGGTTTTTTTCTCCTCTCAACTGCTCATTTTCACAGAAGAGGGAAAGTAGTCTCCTGTTTGCCTATTGCTGCTAGGTAACCCTATTTTCCTCTTGTTCCCTCACTGCCTCCTGTCCCCCAGTCAGAATCAATACCTACAAGTGAAAGGGTTTCGGTCTTCCTTAATTTCTCTTCTTTCTGTATTATTATTATAGGAGGGTGTAAAAAATCTCTAGTGGTGCTGCAGTTCTTAGTTGGCTCTGTCTTATATTTGTTCCTTTTGCCTCTGTTGTCCCTAGTATCTATAACGTTCTAGAGGTCTGCGTGATCTTTATAGATCCTTTAACCCCATTTCTAATCTTTTGCTCTCCTTCTGTCTTCCTACCTCTGCAACTCCCCAGTGACCTTTTATTCCCAAAGGAAGACAACCCAGAAAATATACATCTCCTTAAGGATCCGAATATGAGGAAGAAAGAGACTTACAACAAACATTGCCCATACAGCAGGCAAGGAATTAAACAAACAAATCAACAACAACAAAAGAACAGAAATGAGGAAAAAATTTAAAACCCAGACACAAAAATCATCACCACAGGGGAATCCAGGAAAAAGGGAAATGGAAAAAATTGAAGCTCAATCACCAGGACTGTCTGAGACGGTGACAAAAGTACATTTAGTAAAATGGAAATCAGAACTGATCTCTGTGATGAAAACAGAGATACTGTCCAAAGTGAAAGATATGATTAATAATGCTGAAGAAGTATTCAGAGGCACGATCGAATCTGAGATAACAAAAGAAACTGAACCTTTTAAACAACTTCGGAGTTCAAGGTGATTAAAAACTCCAAAGAGTGCACAAAGTAGGATGAATGAAGCTGACGACCAAAATTTAGACCTAGAGGACAGGATTACAGCCAATAAACAGGAAAGATATAATTTATGGAAAATATCAAGGGACCAGGAGAAATCAATCCTACAGTTCTTGGACAATACAAAGAAGAATCACATAAGACTGACTGGAGTCACTGAGAAAGCAGGAGACAGTGCAAAGACATAAAAAAAATTGTTCAAGATATGATGGCAGAAAACTTCACAGGAGAAGGCAGAGAATTGGACATGCAGGTAAGTGAGGCATATAGCGCTCCGTGATATGAAAAAGTCCAAAAAGAACAAAATACTGAAAGTAGAGGGGGAAAAAAGCACATACAAAAGGAAGCCTATCAGGAGCAAAGCAGACTTTTCAACACAAGCACTCAATGCAAGGAGAGGCTGGACTGAACTGCTTCAAGCCTTGGGGGAAGACAACCTCTAACCTAGATTGATGTATCCTATAAAACTATCTTTCAGAATCAATAGGAAAATAAGATACTTCCATGACAAAGTACACTTGAAAAACTTCACAAATACAAAACCTGCACTCCAAAAAATTCTAAAGAATATATTGGGGGAAAAAACAATGAAAGCTACAAACTCATGAGATCCAACAGTGTGAACACATTGGGCTAGACAAGATACTTAATTGAGAAGGGCAAAAAAATGAATAAAAGAGCTAAGAACAGGAAAACATGAGAACTCTAAGTCTGTCCATGACAATCATAACCATTAATATCAATGGACTCAATGTTCTAATTAAAAGACAAAGACTGCTAGGTACAACAGCTCAGGCTTGTAATCCCAGCACTCAGGAGGCAGAGGCAGGAGGATTGCTGAATTTGAGGCTTGTCTGGGCTACATAGTGAGCTCAGGGCCAATCTGAACTACAAAGCAAGACCCTATCTCAAAAAAACTAAAAAAAAAAAGACAAAGACTGGCAGAATGGATCAAGGAGGATGATTCTACAATTTGCTGCACACAAGAAACACACCTAATTCAGAAAGAAAACCATTGACTGAAAGTAAAGGGATAGAAAACAATTCTCCATCCGATGGAAAACTGCAAAAAAGCAGAAGTGGCCATCCTATTTGCAGATAAAATAGATTTCAAACCAAAATTGATTGAGAGATAAAGAAGGTAATTATATTCTCATACAGGCAATAATCCAAGAGAAAGAAATAACAATTATAAATATTTATGCTCTAATTTCTAATGTACCCATGTATTTAAAATATTAATGGTTATGATAAGCCAGATAAACTCTAATACAATAATAGTAGGGAACTTCATTACCCTACTGTCACAACTAGACAGATTGATTGGACAAAAAATTAATAAGAAAATACTTGAGCTAAACCAAACTTTTGAATAAATGGACTTAATAGATGCCTACAGAGTATTTCACTCCACAAAGTCAGAATGTACATTCTTGTCAGCTGCTCATGAATCATTGTCCATAATAGACCACATTCTAGTTCATAAAATATATTTAAGTAAATGAAAAGGAATTGAAGTTATCCCCTATAAACTGTCAGACCATAGTGACTTGAAATTGCATCTGAATAACAAACAAAATTCCAAGATCCTCACAAACACATGGAAATTGAATAACACTCTGCTGAACAACCAATCGGTTGCAGGAGAAATTAAACAGTTTTTACAATTAAATGATAGCCCCAGTACAACAAACAGGAATTTATAGAACACAATGAAAGCAGTTATATAAAGGAAATTTGTAGCAGTGAACCCCTATACCATGAAAATAGCACAAGCTCAAATAATTTACTTCTGAACCTCAAGCTACTAGAGAAAGAGGAGGGAGATAAACCCAAAGCATGTGCTAGAGAGGAAATTACAAGGATTGGAGCAGAAATTAATTCAATGGAGACTAAGAGAATGATACAAAAAAATCAATGAGTCAAAGAGTTAATTCTTTGAAAGGATAAACAAAATTGACAGACCCTTAGCCAACTTTAACAAACAAAAGAAGAAAAAGGCTCAAACTCATGCTATTAGGAATGAAAAGGGGCAAATCACTACAGATCCAGTAGAAGTCCAGAGGATAATAAACACTTACTTCAAAAATTTGTATTCCAATAAAATGGAAAATGTAGAAAAAATGGATAGATTCTTAGACACATATGAATTTCAAAAGTTAAATACCCCAATAACAAACTGTGAATTTGGAAATGTAATAAAAAAAAAACCTACCAACAAAAAAAAAAAAGCCCTGGGCTGGAGGGTTAGCTCAGTGGTTCCAGCACCTGCCTCGCAAGCGCAAGGTCCTGAGTTCGATCCCGGTAACCACATAGAATGCTGGGCGTGGAGACTCACACCCACCAACAATCAACACCACATACCACAATGCCGGACATGGTGGCTCACACCTGTAATCCCAGCACTTGGGAGGCAGAGACAAGAGGATTGCTGAATTCACGGCGGCTTGCCTGGGCTCCATAGTGAGCTCAGGGCCAGCCTGAACTACAAAGCGAGATCCTGTCTCAAAAAAAAAAAGCCCTGATTCTGATGGCTTTACTGCTGAATTCTACAAAAATTTTAAAGAAGAGTTAATGCCACTTCTTCTTTAATAAAATCAAAAGGGAAGCAGTACTCCCAAATTCATTCTTGGAAGCAACCATCAAAAGCAGATAAAGACCCAACCAAAAAAGAGAAGTACAGACCAATCTCCCTAATGAACATTGAGGCAAAAATTCTCAATAAGACACCAGCAAGCAGAATACAGAGAATCATTGAGAAGGTCATATACACCCTGACCAAGTTGGATTCATCCCAGGACTGTAAGGACGGTTCAACATACATTTAAAAATAATACCCTACATAAACAGACTCAAGGACAAAAACCATATGGTCATCTCAGTAGATGCAGAAAAAGCATTTGATGAAATCAACACCTATTCATGATCAAAACCCTACAGAAAACTGGAATAGATGGACTTTGTCTCAAACTAATAAAAGGTATTCATGAAAAACCAATAGCCAGCATCATTCAAAATGGTCAAACACTGAAACCTTTCACACTAACATCAGGAACAAGACAAGAATGTTCACTACCACCATTCATTTCAATATAGTACTGGAAACAGTAGCCACAGTAATTAGATAGGAGAAAGAAATAAAAGGAATATAGAAAAGGAAATATTTAAAATATCATTATTTGCTGTTGACATGATATTCTATATAGAAGACCCAAAAAACTGCTAGACTTAATCATCAAATTTAGTAGTGTAGCTGGATACAAGATTAATTCTCAAAAATCAACACGGTTTGTATACACAAACAACAGATTCATAGACAGAGAAATTGGGGAGTCAAGCCCTTTCACAACAGCATCTAAAAAATGAAATACCTAGGAATCAATCTAACAAAGGAGGTCGAAGACCTCTACTCTGACAGCTACAGCACACTGAAAAAGGAGTTTGAAGAGGACAGCAGAAAATGGAAAGACATCCCTTGTTCCTGGGTATAAAGAACCAATATCACCAAAATGGCTTTATTCCCACAACTACTCTACAGATTCAATGCAGTTCCAATTGAAATCCCAACAGCATATTTCACAGATCTAGAGGAAATCATACAAAAATTCATCTAGAACCACAAAAGACCTAGAATACCAAAAGCAATTCTAAGCAACAAGGACATGGCCGGGTGTATCACGATTCCCAACTTGAAACTATACTACAAAGCCACTGTGATAAAAACTGCATAGTACTGGCAAAGAAACAGACCTGAGGACCAATGGTATATTAGAAGACCCAGAAACAACTCTAGATTTACTAAACCACCTCATCTTTGACAAAGGAGCCTAATACTCTCAATGGAGGAAAGACAGCCTCTTTAACAAGTGGTGCTAGAAAAACTGCACTTTAACTTGCCAAAGACTAAAGCTATATCTATCTCTTT
>PVIC010024972.1:0-25629 GCA_004025085.1 Thryonomys swinderianus
CCTTCTGAGTGGGTCACACCTGCCCTCTGCTCCTCAGGGGTTTCTCACACTTGCAGCAATGACTCAATGCCCCACAAGGGCGGTGCTTCTCTGGCATCTCGAGATGTAAGCTGGGAGAGAAAAGCAGCAGGCTGGATTGTCATGTTGTCATGAGCCAAAAATCTCGAATACTGATTTAAACTCTTTCATTCCAGCTGCTGGTGTGTTTTCCTGTGTATTTAGGAACAGAAATGAGCTTTGGTACACCTGTTCATATCTCCTTTTGGAGATGCTTTTCATTAGTTTAGTTTTTGATGATTTAATTCTTATAAGCCATCGTTTTGTGTGCTGTTTACTATGGTTTGTTTTACAGGTGAGATTCGGAAAATGTTGATTTAATTTAGGTTTGGTATAAGCAGAAGTGGTGTGAGTTAGGTGGGAGCTCTGTCTCTCATATATGAAAATACTGTAGGCGCTAGATGAGGAGAACACTTGCACAACTGTTTGTAACTCAAAGCTTCTCAGAGTCAACTTTAGACACAGGATTCCCATTGGCAGTGGCAAATAGAAAAGAGGGTGAAGGATTAGATAAATGGCGGTCTTGGTCAAAGAAACTTGAAAGGTATGAAGGATCAAGTGTACCTTTCCTATAGGCCATCTGTTTAGCTTGCGATTTAATTGCTTTTAATGAAATTCTTATCTTTTTTCATAGAAAACAATTTATCATTTGGTTCCTTTGTTTAACTTATCTGAAATGTCTGCTTCCCAATTGCTTCGTCTGAACTTGAAAAGCTCAGTTTGCAGAATGAGGTCATTGAATTCAATTACACATACCTGTATGTGTGGTGTGTGTTGTATTCTTAGATGGGCAGAATCTCTCTAATTCCTAATTTCTTTTTACGGAAGGCTGCTCAGGGTATAAGTCTGGTTTTTATGTGTATAACATGGTTTCTGCATTGATTTTGGGAAAAACAGAGGCACTATATGGGGCTACATAAGGGGCTGAGATTGATGGAGTCAGTCTAATGCCTGTTTGAAGGGAGTTGTAATTAACTTCTATGTTATGAAACTTCCTGTGCTTGTGTGGGAATCACACAGGAGTTCACAGTAGGATTAACTTTAATGATCTCAGTGGATTGAGCAAAACGTCTTCCACAATACTACATATTCTCACCATATACACTGTTGAATTCATATTTTTTCAAAAAAAAAAAAAACTACAGCTTTGCTCAGTACACCAAATAAATAAATAAATACTCATGAAAGCTGCCTTTTCATTTTCACATATGTGAAAATGGAAAACAATTTAAATTACTTATTACTGAACATCATAGTGCCTAGGAATGGCCGTTGGAGTCAGAGAGACTTGGATTTGAACATTTTGTCACCTGTGAACTGTGTGACATGAGCAAGTAACCACCAATATTAAAATCAGCTTTGTTTGGTACAAAAGGAGTATCATTGTAGCTTCCTTATTAGTTGTATGGTCCCCTTGCATTATGCAGGGTTAGCTAAAAAATGGAACCAACAACTTACGTCTTCCAGGTCGATAGAAAGGTATCTATCTACAGTAGATTTGAGTTTTAAAGTGTTTCATATCATATTTTTAGGAAGAGATAGTGTAGGACCTGACAGGTTTAAAATGTGCATGTCAGACTATTGCAGAGGGAGACTAAGAGTTGTTGTTTCAGTGTAGTGTTTATAGTTCCTGGGCAAAGTCCCTGTGTTGCAATCTTAAAGAGAAACCCAGCACAAAACAATGATAGTAAATCTGTTTTGTCCCTCTCGTCAGATTCTGGTGACTTGCTGCAGTCTTTGGTGGCCCTAAGCTTAGAGACCCTTCAGACATGCCCTCACCACAACATAATGTGTGCATTGTGATCTTGTTTCTGGATTCGAATTTTGTCTTTCCATAAGGACATCCCTCATGTAGATTAAGTACTTTTTAAAGACCGCTTGTTAACTAATTACAAGTGCATCGACCTTCCTTCTATATAAGGTCACATCTGAATTACTGGTAGTTAGGAATTCAACCTGTATGTGTTGGGATTGCACAACTCAATCCACAATATCTCTATAATACAAAGTGCTCAACAAATAGGAGTTATTATTTTCAAACATGAGCAGATACTTGAGGAAGACTGTACTTAGATTTATTCAGAAAAAAAACCACATTACTTATATAAAAATTTGAACTAATTAAAGAAAAGAATTCTTATTTGTCCTATTCTATGACAACAATAAATTAAAAAATAAGATGTAGTGCTTGATGAAAGCATTGCTACTTTCCTCTAGAGAATAATTCAGTTTTAAACAAAAGCACATTCTGGAAAGTATGGATTGAAATGTGCATGAAAAGAAGGTATGGATTTTTTAATAAGGAAAAGTATAAAGGAAATCAAAAGAGAAGTAGTTTTAGGTGAGTTATACTGCTGTGCAGGAATTCCAGTGTTATGTTACTAATTGAATATGGTGAGTTTCAGTAGGAAAGATGTCTTTTCACTGCACACATTCAGACAAACAACCCACAAATAACACCAAAATGTCATTTGACCAAAGTAAATGACACTACATTTTGTTCGAAACTATATTTTCCTTTTAGACTTTCTTGTATAGTTTTAGTTACCAGTTAACTCAATCCCAATGAGCATAATGAAAAAACAACACATGGTTTTATTTTCTCTTCTTACTTGTAAGTCTCATGATTTGACAAACTCTACATTTATAACTCAGCCTTTTCACTCGGTTAAATACAGGTTTAATTCAAGCCCTTATTATCATATGATATATATTGAAAGTAACATCATTAATGGATTTTTCATCAATTTATCCTCACTTCCAAAACATTTCTCATTGCTCCAAGGTTAATCTAAAAGCTTATTTCTGATTTTGCCTTTCTCGTCATCTAAAAAGATGAAATAACTTTCTATGGGTCATTAATCTCCAAACTTTAATTTGCTATTTCTTCTCTGTCATAGATCGGTGTCTAAGTGGCTACAAGTTTCCTTCCTCCTCATGCTCATACCATTTGAAGTGTGATGTTACAGCTCCTTTGTCGGGATGTAATTTTTTTTTCCCTCTACCCAGAGATGAGCTCTGTCCAGTAGAATGCTTAACACTGATATTGTGTCAATTCCAAATCCAGGCTTCAGGAGACCTCGCATGCTTCTGCCCTCTCCACACCCTGATGCTACCATAGCAACGAGCCTCTTAAATGATGAGCAACTCTTGCCTAGGTCCGCTCCACTGTCTCAGCAGACAGCTGAAGCCAGCAGACAAGTGGCAGAGATGATTCTGGACTGTCTATCCCCAACCAATAGATACGTGCATGAGGTTAGCCAAGGTCAGCCAAGGTCAGCCATGCGCAATCCAGATCAGCCAATCCACTTATATCAGCAGGAAAATAACTTTGTAGAATAATAGAAGCTATGCTGTGAGCCAGACCTTTATCAGAGTGATATTTATGCACCCATAATTAAATGATATAAAACCCATCAGGAGCTAGACATGATGAAAAAGCTTAAGACCGACTCTAACGCCAGAAAAGTTTTCCAATTTCAGTGACACTTGCTCAAATTCTGTTCATCAAACCAGAGTGACATCTCCCATTTGATTAGAAGAACTGCTTTCTACTGTTAGAGTTCCTGTAGGCCCTGATCAATACTGAATGTAGTTTTTCATCAAGTCTTACAAGAGTTTTTTTCTCTATTTCATAATCCAATACAGTTTCACTGTGAGCATTTTTCCACGTATAGTGACCTAAATGAATCTATTTGAAAGAAACTAGCATGAAAATATTGTAGACTTATTAAGTGTACAGACCAAGTCCTTACATACTACAGATAGGAAATGGATACAGTCAAGATAATAGAGCCTCTTTTCCCTTAGATGCACCAGGAACGCAACTAATTTAGTACAAAGATCAAAACAGAAACACAGAACAGAATAGAAACAAACACAGTTTCCCAGGAAAGAATCACTGGCAACTTTCATGCTATCACAGCAGACTTGGCCATGACATTAATGCCCTCCATTTTATCCTCTGCCAACCCTCTTGTCTTTGTTTAACATATTCCATTTGCAAGATACTTCATACTCAAGTGCATGAAACTTGGGAGATTAGAGGCAGGGAAGAAGAGGACAGAGTGAGAAAAAGGTGGGGAAAGGAGTGAAAAGCAGCAAAAGAAAAAAGGGCATCTCCCCTATTAATGGAGGGTACAACCTGCAGTTCAGTTTAAAGAAAACATTTTCATATGGTTCAAACAGAACTAATTCACAATTTTGACTGCATTTTAAAATTTTAAATTCATTAAGATATAAATTTTAAATGTATACCTTAAACTTTTACTCAGAGAACAGTTTTAGTGATGGTTACGTTTCTGCAAAGTATTCTCAGTATTTTATTAATGATTTCCCTATTTCATGATTATTATTTTCAATCTAATTTTCCATATAAACATAAGTGTAATGTTAGTACATGAGATTTTTTTGTTCACATTCATGACTATTGCCTTTAATTATATTTCCATTTTTAAAAATTCAGAAATATAACAACTGAGTTAAAGAGTGAGAACACATACAAGACTTCAAATATTACCACAGTTTACCATAAATCATACTCATTTACCCACAGCCACCGGCTGTGTATGAGACTATAATTTACACTGAATTTGCCAGAACTCAGATATATGTAAAATATACATGCATATATTACAGATAATTTTGGTTTACATATATTTTATATATATATATATATCTTATTTAAATATACCTTTTATATGTCTTAGAGAAGATGTATTTATCTTGGGTTTTAAGTAAGGTAATGTCTATAAATATTTGCAATCCATTTTTATCTCTTACCTCTATTTTTATCTCTTACCTCCATATGTGAAAAATGCATCTACTTGCTTATTACCTGTTATTTCCATTACAGTATTATTTTGAAAAATACTATTTTTACCTACTTTCTTTCTTTCTTTCTTTCTTTCTTTCTTTCTTTCTTTCTTTCTTTCTTTCTTTCTTTCTTTCTTTCTTTCTTTCTTTTTCTTTCTTTATTTTGAGACAGGGTCTTGCTTTGTAGTTCAGGCTGGCCCTAAGCTCACTATGTAACCCAATCAAGTCTCAAATTCAGCAATCCTCCTGCCTCTCTTTCTTCTGAGTACTGGGATGACAGGTGTGAGCCACCACACCCAGAACTGTAGTATGTGGTACTTGATTGCTGGTGGCCATGTATTGCTGTATGTGGTTAGCAGGATCAAACTCAGGACCTTGTGCTTGCTGAGCAGGCACCAGAACCACTGAGCTAAATCTCTGCCCTACTTTTTAGAATTCAGTACAGTTTAGTAACACTCATTCATTTCATATTTCCTGAAAATTTTTCACTAATCTAGTTTGCTTTTAGTTTGTCTGGTTATATATGTTTTCATTCTTTTACTATAGGTGTGTTTTTTTTGTTGTTTTTTGTTTTTTGTTTTTTTGAGACAGGGTCTCGCTTTATAGTTCAGGCTGGCCCTGAGCTCACTATGGAGCCCAGGCAAGCTGCTGCGAACTCAGCAATCCTCTTGTCTCTGCCTCCCGAGTGCTGGGATTACAGTAGGTGTTTTTTTTTTTTTTTTTACATTTGTGGAAATGTTGATGTAGTCAAGCATTTCCATAGACAATATAAACTTTCATTACTATCTTATTAATTTTAAAATTTCTGTTTTATTTTATTATCAATTTCTTGTACCAAAAATCAAACGCCGGGCCTTGCATTTGTCAAACAGACATTAAATACTGGCCCATGTAACCAATCTTTTTGTTTTAATTCACTGAATATTGTTTGCATGGACTGAGTTTACATATGGTGGAAGTTCTATATGGTTTTTTTCTGTTCTTTTGAGGTTTGTTTTCTTTTCTTTTCTTTTTTTCCTGTTAGCTATCTATTTGTTCTTCTTTGAGCTTTTTGGTACATTTATGCATTATGATGACATTTATCATTGAGAATTTGTAATTGTAAATGATATATCTTGATTCTTACTTTTTCCCATTCCTCTGCCCTCCCTTCAACTGATACACCCCACATGGCTATGATTTTTTTTTGCCTTTTTACCATCAAAGATTTTCTTTCTCTTCTTTGCTTTCCCTTCCTTCCCGTTCCCCTTTGAACACTTTCTTCCTATTTTACAATACCTATTATATATTTGAAACTTAATATACACCTTCTGTTTATCATACAAGAGAAATTATACAGTACTTACACATCTGCGTCATATTTATTTCACTTATGAATGTGACCACAAAGCGCATATATTTAGCTATAAATGTCTCAAGTTTCCCTTTCTTTGTGGCTGCATAGTATTCATTTTATTAAAAAAAAAACAAACAACCTTCCTTATCCATTCACCAGTCGATGGACTTTTGGGTCGTTTCCAAGATTTAGTTCTGACAAACTGAACTGTTATATACATGAATATACGTATGTCACTGTGGTATGATAATTTTCATTCATTTGTGAATACAGTAGGAAAATAGAATAGCAGGATCAAATGGGACCTCTAATCCTAGTGTTTCAAGGAATCTCCGTACTAATTTTCACAGTGGTTGCATTAGTCTACGTTCCAACCAACACTGGAGAAGGCTTCCTCCCCCCCCACCAGCATTCGTTATTGGTTTATTTGTTGATAACAACCATTCTTTTCAGAATGAGGTGAAATTTCAGTGTTGTTTTTGTGTGTACCTCTCAAATGACAGGTAATGTTGAACATATTTTCACTTGTTTCTTTGCTACTTTTATTTCTTCATCTGACACTCTTCAGTTTACTTCAGATGCTCTTTTTTCATTGGGTATTTAAGTTTGAGAGGTCTAATTTTATACCTGAACTACACTCTGGTGCACTGTGTAATCTTGGAACAATTTGATTTAAAAAAGCAAACTAGCTGGGTGTGGTGGCTCACGCCTGTAAGCCCAGCACTCAGGAGGCAGAGACAGGAGGATTGCTGAATTCGAGGCTTGCCTGGGCTACATAGTGAGCTCAGGGCCAGCCTGAACTACAAAGCAAGAGCCTGTCTCAAAGAAAAAAAAAAAAAGCAAACTAACACTACTTTCAAAGTTTTTCATTGAAAATATTTCTGTATGCTGTTTTTTCTATTTTACTTTATTTTATGAAAACATGTACAAGCAAGGAATAAAATAGAAAACAGAGTTGGTTTATATACTTTTTGTAGTCTTGCTAACTGCCTGTCTATTCTCAAACAAAAATCATGGCTAGTTTGTAATTCATATTTGATATTCTCTCCTCTCTTCTTCTCATATCTGATGAATTCTTTCATCTCAGACATTTCCAATATTCCAGAATTTTAAATTATTTGAAACAATGAAGAAGGAAGAGAAAAATTTGAAGATAAAAAGAAAGGGGAACAAAATTTATGCATATGGTGGTAGAGGGGCTGAAAGAAAGGCAAGAGAATGGGAAATAAGAGGCTATAACATACACAATGATGAACTCGGTCACAATGTATCAATAAATTCCATTTTGAAAAAATAACTCAAAAGACTTTCAGATACATTTTTGCATTTTTAATTTTTCTACTAACTTGTTTGCTCATATCAATATGAATGAAAATTTTATTGAAATTAGCATAGACTTGAGAAAATGTAGAAATGTTAGTCGTAGTTTTGAAATTTTTTAAATGTTTCACAAAAAAAGTTTTGATTTCACTATATGTTCCCACTCAATTTTTTTTTTTTTTTTGAGACAGGGTCTCGCTTTTTGTAGTTCAGGCTGGCTCTGAGCTCACTATGTAGCCCAGGCAAACCTCGAACTTTGCAATCCTCCTGTCTCTGCCTCCCGAGTGCTGCGATGACAGGCGTGAGCCACCACGCCCGGCACTGTGGTATGTGGTATTAATGGCTGGTGGGCGTGAATCTCCATGCCCAGCATTGTATATGGTTGCCAGGGATCAAACTCAGGACCTTGCGCTTGCAAGGCAGGCGCTGGAACCACTGAGCTAACCCTCCAGCCCACCACTCAATTATTCTTATAATTATTTAGTAGCAATTTGTTTGAGGGCAATAGCTACAATTTGGCTTTTTGTGTATAGTACAATTCTTGTCTATTGCTGGAATCCAAGGATACTTATTTTATTTCATTTTTAAATTTTATATTATATGCCAAACATATATATATTTTTAGGACTAAATCCAACACATCTGAATACCACCATAATGGTTAGGGTCTGAAGCAACATACTATTTTCATATAGACTGAACTTTCTCCTTTTAGTGGATTTAAAGGTAGAAGTCAGCTTTGGTTTTAAATTATACTTTTCCTTCTTTAGAGTGATCAATATTAGCAAGTCTTTGTATTCAGAAAAATATAAAGGATATGAAACCAGGATGGTATTCCAATGGAGACTGAAGCAAATAGTTTGTTTAATAATGAACACAACCTTCATGGCAGGAACAGGGGATCTCTACCAGCATTATTATTCATACACATGTTCTGCTCTTTCCTTTATTGGAGGGAGGAGTACTCTGCTGGAAGCGGAGGTGTTCGGATCTATACTGCTCCTAATGAGGAAACTTCTATTCAGAGTAGATCCACAGACAAAGTGAGAGCTGATTGTCTGGTGTTATTTTTAATTTTATGCGTTGCATTTTTTATGTTGTTCTCAAGTACTCGATAAAGTTTATTAAACAATGGCGCATTGTTCTAGCTGTAAATTGGAGCATTAAGAGAATAATGTGAAGCGTGATGGAGCAGGAAGAACTACAGAATTTGGAACAACTGTTGAAGAAACAGTTACCAACAGCTGGAGTAGATAAGTGGGGAGTTTGAAGAAGGGTAATTTCATCTGATAGATAAAACACTCCTCCTGAGGGATTTTCAGAAACATTTGAATGGCAAATGACTTTCCTTGGACATCATTGGTGATTTCTTGTGATACATCATTTAGATGGTAAAGCAAAGGAGTTGCAAAGCATACCTTCCACAGACAACTACTACCAATTTAGAAAATTAGATATATCACCACAATATTTACCACATATCTGTTTGCTTATACGAGTGTCCTAGTAAACTGATTCTCTAATTTTTCTAGATATATAACTGGCACTTGAAAGTTATTTAGCATCTTCCTTTTAAGAGTCTCTCATACTGTGCTCGCTTCAGCAGCACATATACTAATAGTCTCTCATACTTATTTAATACATTTATGCAGAATATCTAAAATGATACAGAATAATATAAATAACATAATCCTTTCTCTTATCTTTAATAAACAATTTTTAGTGACTTACCATTGAGTTTCATACATGGTTCTGCATGTAATGAAAGTATTTTGTGCAATTTTAAGGGGGTATCTCACATGCCTGCTTTTAAAAATATTAAGGAACTATGCAGAAAGTTATTCAGTGATACTAAAGATCACTCGAGATTGTATTTCTTATTTGCTCTATTTATTGTTAATAGCTTTCTAATTAATAAACCATCATTGAATTCATTGGAAAAATCTTTATATACACACACATACATACACACATTAATTTCAACTAATCAAGAAAATTATAAGAAAAATTGGCTTACGGTGAATTTTAAAGTTGGAAATATGTTGTCTTATAAATGAATTCAGGTGTTCAGATAGCATGCAGGCTTTGTCTCAATCTCCATTAGTAGGTTTTAATACTCTATGTGTATTGACTGAGTTATTCACAAGAGTTTTCCACAGGAAAGGAAAGAGAGGGTTGTAGGCAACTCCAATACTGAAAGCTGTTTAAATCTTGCTATTCATAAAGAAATGGTGCATCACTAGTTATATGAAATTTTAGAAAAGGCTACTGGTTAACACTAGTTGGTGTGATGTTGCCGTGGTTCATTTACCACATGTGATGTTCTGATAAACAATGGCTTGGTTGCTCCTCTACTCCTCTGAGGAAAGAGTATGGTGTGCTGATGGATAGCTTTAAACAGCCATTATTGTAAAAGAGTTCTCATAAAATAAAATTAAGTTACTGTTAACAGAGGTAATCATAACAACAGGCAAAAGGCAGAAAAAAATTAAAAGATAAGGTTTCTGTATAAATGATATAATGCTGAATTTAGTTTACTTAGAATACAAACTTTCATATTAATGAGGGGAGTTAGGTGTTGATACTCAGTTCTGTTTTTATCAAATTCATATATAGATTCATGCAGCTGGACACACACCTGTGTATTTTCTTTATTCTGTGTAAAACCCCATAATGTACTAACCATGCTCTGAAGCATAAATCCCATGAAGAATCCACTGGGTTCACAGCCTCTGTAAAAATAATTTTGAAATTACCAGTCCTTTTAAGAAGAACTTAACAATCTGTTTTAGTTATTACTGTTTCTTTAGAACAGTATTCATTGCATTTAAGTGCTCATTCAATAAACAAGGAATGTAATGGGAATTTTAAAATGATAATTTGTATTTACTCAGAATCAATTCAACTACAAAGGTTATAAATGTGGAAATTCAGGTACAATCAATACTGGTTTACATATTCACTTTATTCGTGCTCTGTATTTTTAGAACACAGTTCAGCAATTAGACCACTTTATATCTTTGTTCTCTTTATTGCTCATTTTCTGATTATTTTTTTTCTCTCTTACACCCATTTTTATGTCTAATATTGATGACACATGGCCTCTTTACAAGCCAGTCAATAAAAAAAACACTTAGGTGTTCTTTATAATTTTTAAGAGAGGGCACCAACACTGAAATTATTTTTTTTTTTAATCTGAAGTCAGTAGAAGACAAACTTAGCTTATTTGAAAGTTGTTGCTATGATTTCTACTCTTTGCTGCTGAACTAATTTAATTTGCCATGAGCATAGTTTCTTCAGTTTTCCATCTAAAGAGTCTATAATTCCAAATAGAAAAACTGTTTCTAGTGTTCAGTCTCTCCCCTCCACTTCCACATAAAGGGAGAATGCCGCCATTTCTTTTACTTCTTAAATTAATGAATGCTTTGCCTTTCTGTAATAGGCACATAACTGGTGATACTGGATAAACTTTTGGAAATGCCACCCCGGAGTAAAAGATATAGATAATTAGATGATAGATGATAGATAGATAGATAGATAGATAGATAGATAGAGATATAAAGATTATATATATATATATATATATGACACAAAAATCTAGGCTTGACATTCAATAGCAGCCAATAAAATATTGAAGCAGTCATTTTCAGTTTCCTCATCTTCTCTTGGATCTCACTGACTTTTTAGACAGACTCTGTGTTGATGACTAACTCAGATTGTCCACCTTCATTCTAGTTACAAAAAGTAGATGTTTATTCTTAACAATAACAGTTGAAAAGTGGGTATCAACAATACACAAAATACTAAACTGTTGTCTGTTGCTCATAAAATAGGGATTTACATGCACTTGCAATTAATTTGATTTGTGAATTTTGACTTGAGATATGCCGAGGTTTTTCTAAAAAATGAACACAATATTGTGAGAGAAAACTATGAATGGCATTTTCTGAGTTATGTTTATGTTTCATAGCATTTTCAAGCCATTTTCAACACTTTAAGTTATAGATATAGCATAGTAATACAAATAATTCTTATCTATGAAATAAAAATAAAGGGAAGTGCTTTGATTTCACTGTGACAAAGAGATAACTATTCATTCCTTTGTATCCATTTATTGTAATTGGCCTTCAGTATTCTGTATTTATCAAATATGTATGTATTCTTGAATTCTCTTTTGAATTGGTTTTACTATCTTATTTCCTCTCTAATGAACTAAATGAAATTCTCAGTAGGTGTTTATTTCATATGAATGTAAAGCTATGTTATATATTAAAGTCATTATTTTCGGATCCTAGAATATCATGCAGAAACACTTAATATGTCCGTTCCATTGTTGCTGTTTGTTGCAAAAGTGACAGAAAAGACCAGTTACTCTTCACCACTCATGGATCATCACTGTTTCCCTGTCACAATCTGTGGATCAACATGCAATTATCCAGTTGGATAAAGAGCAGAGCTGGTAGAAAAAGGAGCTAAAAAAAAGAGTACAAGTTAAGCTAAACATTCACAATCAAATCATACTAATCTGCCATAATTTTATGAAAAGAAATATAATAGCAAATTAGAGGTCTCAAAAATCTGGTTTTCATAAAAAAGTAAATTTAGATTTGTGAACGTTTACCACAGCTATTGTGTTCCTTATTCACTGTAGACAAGTAAAGACTGTGTAAAAAAGTACCAGTGAATCAAGAGAAAATAGAGACTGGTTGAGACTTAATGAGATATGTGGGTTACTGGGACTTCTGTTGACTTGCTTAAATAGGAGCAAAACTCATATGATGGGATCTGCCGTGCATTGCAATTATCAGTCCCTGGGAGGCAATGACATTCAGAAGGCTATATTTTCTAGAGACTGGGAATTGTCAAACAAAATCCATTTCTCCTATCTTTGTCGGTTTTAGCCTCAGGCTTGTCACATAGCCTGTGTTACATTTTCAGTGTCCCTCACAATGTTCATTGCCACGTTTGTTAAGATTTCACAGGTGGAATGTAACACTATAAAAAGCATGTGCTTCAGACAAAGACTGAAGAGAGGAAGATGTTTCTTTGCACTTTCTTTTTACTTCCAAGAGCTAGACCCTCACAGTGATTTTTGCCTATCTATGGCAATAGTTAGTGATGGTAAAAAAATAAAATAAAATAAAATAAAATCATGAGAAGAATCTGGGTTTCAAATTAAACAGGTCAAATAGTGCTATTAAATTAAAGTTCATCAAAAGAGAGATAAATTTCCATATTTCAAAGCTTGTTCAATCTGGCTCTGGGTATTAAGAAAGTATCAATAACAAAGAATGGAATATATCGGTTCATTTTACTATCTCAATAGTTAACCACACACAAAATACATGACATCACCAGGCATGGTGGCTCACACCTGTAATACCAGCACTTGGGAGGCAGAGACAGGAGGATTGCTGAGTTTGAAACTTGCCTAGGCTACACAGTGAGCTCAGAGCCAGCCTGAACTACAAAGCAAGACCCTGTCTCAAAAAAAAAAAAATGACATCTTCACAGGCTAATTAATAAATGAATAAATAACAAGTCATACCTACATGAGAAGCACATTGGTAGAATTACTAGGGAAAATTTCTTCTATAAAGAGTCTCCAATTATTATGATCTAGGAAATATTTAATATAATACAGTGTCTATAGAACTTGGTTTTGAGAACTATATAGACTAAATGATGTAACTGTAATAGCCATTCTAACTTTTAGATAGAGCTTTTATTTTTATGGCTAGTAGGACCATTTTAAAATGTGGAGTTGAAGCCAAGGATGGTGGCTCACTCCTGTAATCCCAGCATTTGGTAGGCAGACAGGAGGGTTGCCACAAGTTCGAGGCTAGCCTAGGCTACATAGTGAGCTCTGGGCCAGCCTGAATTACAAAGCGAGACCCTGTCTCAAAAAACTAAAAACTGGAAAAAAATAAAAAGAAGAAAAGAAAAGAAAATTAAAACAATTTTTTTTTTTAAAATGTGGAATCAAAGCTAAGAAGTTTGGGGACTTCCAAGATTGACCAGATGTTTATAGTAAATACGGATTTTTGAGGCACTCTACAATATTATTGATTTATTCAGAGAATAATGTTTGTTAACATACCATACTTGGAGAAAGGGTTTGTTTCCTTTTAATGAAATAATTTATGGGGATAGTATAATAAATTCCAACAAATATTTCTCTGAAAACCTGTATTTCAAAGGTATAGAAATTGTCAGTGTAGCTTATTTGATACAATTTGGTCAAAGTTTCAAGACCTGCCCTGTATCCCAACTCCTGAAGCCAGCACATTCGAGCCCACAGTGTGAAATCAGGTACAGCACCTTCTTCTGGAAACACTTCTAATCACCTGTGTACAAAGACAGGAAATCTGTGCTTGAGTATGTGCACATCAGAAGCTTCGGACTTACACAGACTTCGCGTGCGGAGGTAATGTCTGATGACTTTTGAGTCCATGATTTCTAGTATGGAAGTACTAAAAACATCATGACTCTCTCCTTTCTATCCACTGCCCTTCCTACCCATCTTATTCAGAACACCTAACATGGCCTTTTGCTTAGTAGGAAAAATCACAGCTTTATGCTACTTAATAAGAAAGAATGAGTGCATATGCCTTCCCATCAGAGACTATGCGTGTGTCAGAGGTTACAGTACTCATTTCCACAGTATTAGAGATATGTTAGGCATGTGCCTTTGTCAATTTATCTCGCTTCAGCTTTCTATGGAAATGCATTCTACTTCCTCACACCTACACAAAATCATACATCATACCTAAAAATAGCCCTTCATTATTTCTTCCTGCATAAAATATTATTATGATGCTCTCCCTGCATTGGTGCAACACGCATTTGCATAATTTAACTCTCTCCCTGAAAGCTTTGGAATACAATTTTAAAATCTCGCATTTGAACTGCATTTTCAGGTTGACTCCGGAGCCGAGAGAACGTTTTCCAATCAGACAGGTATACAATGGTAAAGCGTCGCCGAGCCCGGGAGACTTCTAGGTTCTTACTGGCTTTAATTATCACCCTCATAAACTGCAATATTCCTTCCTTTTGGTGAAGCTGCACTCCACAGAGTGTGAAATCCTTCCCTGCTTTTGAAAATATCCAAGAAATGAACTGAATCACTTCCAATCTCCTGTAACAACCGAACACCCACTGATAAGTATAAGCAAGGGGCAAATTTATCATCACCAATAGAAAATAGGCTTTTTGAAAGTGAGATTGGAGACATCTAGCTGGCTGCTTCCTACCAGCGGTGATCAGCAAAACCAAATCTACTTTCATTTTAAACTCACAGGCATTTTATTTTCCCTGATTGGTATTCAAGTCGGTAAAAATATCAGAGCCTTTTTATGTTTGTACTTTATTTATTGCTATAAAATTTAAGCACTAAAATATCAAGATAAATAGTTCTCATACTCATAAGCATTAATTTCCAATCTTACTCCACTCCACAATGTCTGCTTCTTTCCTCCTTTGAGATGTTTCAAGTATAAATCAGACTGGAGGATTTTGAATAAGGTCCATTTAGTATCTCTTCCAGGAGGCCAACCCACATAATCCCAATTTCTTTGCCTCTTAGAGCAAGGCTTCCACACCCCCCCCCCCCAGCTTAAAGACGTATGCTAGTCAGACTGAAATCAGTTCAAAGCGATTCATTTCCCAATATTACCTCAGGGTTTCAACAATTCCTTTGGTCTTCAGCCTAGGACCACAGTCAGCTTCCTACCTACTCTATGCTCTGAATTTAAGATCGAGGAAAAAAGGCTTAAAAAAAAAAAGACTGTAAAAGGAAATGAAATAACTATATGTAAGCACGTGATATTTGCTACATCTTCACACTAATCAAGATGTATAACTTGTGACACAATGTATAAACTTGAAAAATTCAAAGATTTTATGTACACTACACTTTTGAAAATCATTTTATATGCACATTTGTCATGAAATCATCAATGACATAAGAAATGCAGTTTTCTCATTTATATTAACTTTTATTGAAAGTTTAGAAATCTTTCTTTGCCATGATGCTTTCATTCCCAAATCCAAAAGCTATGATTGACTTATTACTGTGTTAAAAATTCCACGATTGTCTGCCACATAGCAGGTAGCCAGTGATATGACACAAATATATGAACACAAGACTGTCATTTACTGATGTCCAATGTTACATTTCTTGTGTGTGCCTGCAATTTTTTAAATCTTGTAGTTCTTGAAATTATAGGTATGAAAACCACAAGGTAAATCAAATCACAGAAAAACAATAACTGTGAAATCAGTTTCTTTTGGTTTGTCGGTCTTGTTTCTACTGATGTTGGAAATGGAAAAACCTGTAGTGGCTTTCTGAATGGTTCCAGGAGGCTTGATAGAAAACCTGAGATTTAAAAAGCTTTGGCTACACAAAATTTTCCATCCTCTGGAATTGGTAGAGGTTACTATATGGATATTATGAACCATAGTACTTATTTAAAAACTACTCATTACATAATAATAAAGGTCATAGTTTTGATAATCATGTGTAAGACAGTCTTCTCATCATCTCATCTCTATATTTTTGAGAACTAACGTACTATTATAATATATAATGAAGTGTATGGTGCTGCATGAGAATTCAGAGGGTGGATGCATTTTTGGAGAGAGGGATAAGGGAAATGAAAACACAACTAAATGATACCAAATGGAACAATTTTCCTTGAGATAAGTACACCAAGTGAATATGTATAGTATTTCCATATTCAAATTGCATTTCATCTATTTCTTAAAATGATAATTCAACCTTATATCAGGTAAAAATGTGCAATGCAAAACTACGAATGTCTTAAGAGTGAGCAATTCTTTTTGCTAGCAATCCAGTGAATTTAACAATTCCAGTTCTCCCAACACTGCCTCCCACCCACGATTTGTGAGGCCAAACACACAAATATTTTACGTGCTATGGCACTGGAGACATGCCATTTGGGATACTATGATCAGAGCCAGAGCCAATTTTCCTTAAACCATATTTTTAAAGATGGACAGCATTATCCATGAGCAATCAAAATGACAGGGTACTAAGAATATGAACAGAATGAACATCAAGCAAAGAAATGTAAAGGAATATGATGGCAATTAAAAAAAAAACAGGTAAAACGTGCCCAGTGATTTAGATGGTGAACTATCTTTAAGTTTTACACAATTTGAGAGAGGTTGTGTGAATTGCTGTTCCAAATCTGTGAGGGTTCCTCCTCCCCCCCCCCTTTTTTTTTAAGAAAAAGGAATAGGAATATGACTAACCTGCATTTCCTCTTAAAATACTTTCAAATTTGGTCTGGGTGAAATAAAAATGGCATGAAAATGTCAGTTGAGTCTTAGAAGATTTAGAGTCTGCTGCTCTGAGATGTAGTTGATGGCGGGTATCAGCAACCTAAGCAGTTCATTCCACTCTGATTTTATCTTCGAAAGAAACTTTTTAGATACAACATGTAGGAAGAAGAATTAATCGCACTTTCACTACCCAGGTTGTTAAAGATCTATTTAAGTGGTAATGTTTAAGTAGGATTTCTAAAGCGAGAAAAGTTTAAGAGTGCAGTTTGAAATGTACAATTCAAGTTCAAACTCAAAATGCATGATTATCTTTATTCTAAATTGATTTTATTATTACATTTTATATATGCAGCATGATCATACCCAACACTGAGAATTTGTACCAATATATAACATGACTTTTCATTTTTCCCTTTCCGTGCCCACCCTAAAATTCTCCCCCTATATATGTAAGTTTGCTTCCTACTTTACCATCAATTTTTTCTTTCCCTTCTTTATTTACCCCACCCCTTTTCCCTTTGAATATTTTCTATTTTACAATATATATCATACATCTTAAAACTCATTTACATCTTCAGCTTCTCATACCGGAGAAAAGATACAGTGTTTACACATCTGTGTCCTATTTATTTCACTTATAAATATGTTCTTAAGGTGCATCCATTTGAGTATTAATGATACAACATCATTCTTTATAGCAGAGTAATATTCCATTTCATTTTAAAAACACATCTTTTTTATCCAGTCTCCAGTTGCTGCTTCTGAAATGAACAGACACTTTTCAGAGGAAGATGTAAGAGCAGCTAAGAAGCATTTGAAGAAATGCGCAACATCAGTGTTCATTGGAGAGACACAAATGAAAACAACACTGAGATTCCAACTCACTCTGCAAAAATAGTTGCTATCACAAAATCAACCAACAGCAAATGCTGGCAAGGCTGCAGGGAGAAAGGAACCCTTCTCCGTTGTTGGTGGGAATGTTTACTAGGGCAACCACTGTGGAAATCACTGTGGATATTCCTCAAAAAACTAGCATTAGGGGTCCCATTCGACCCTGCTATCCCCCTGCTAGGATTATACCCAAAGGAATTAAAAGAATTATATTGCAAAGACATATGTACAGCCATGTTCATACCAGCTCATTTTTTGATGGCCCAATCTTGGAAACAACTCAGATGCCCATGAACTGGACACTGGATGTGTTTTTTTTTTTTAATAAAATGGAGTATTACTAGACCACAAAGAACGACAAGTTTCAGTATTTGATGTGCAAATGGATACAATTTGAGGACACACTCATAGGTGAAATAAATATATCCCAGATATGTAAATACCATATCTTTTCTCTGGTATGAGAACCTGTCGATGTAAATGAGTTCTAGAATGCATGCATGATAGATTTTTTTTTAAATAGGAAATATTCAAAGGGAATATGGTGGGGAATATAATGAGGGGAAAGAATAAATATGATTTAGAAAGAAAAAAATGCATGTATACAAGGGGTGGGGGGTTATGGGTGGATAGAGATATGGGTAAAATGAGAATTAGCTTCTGTCATATACTGGTACAAATTCCCTAATGTTGAGTGTGATTGTGAGCTGTATATAAAATGTACCAATAAAGAATCCAATTAAAAAAAAACTAACAAAAAAAAAAGAGCCAAGGATTTAGCTCATTAGTTCTGGCAACTGCCTAGGATTGAACTAGGTCAATCCTCAGTAACTACGTACAGGGGTGATGACTCACAACCACCAGAAATCATAGTGCAGGGTGTGGTGGCTCAAACCTGTAATCCCAGCACTCTGGAGGCAGAGTTAGGAGGATTGCTGAGTTCAAGGCTTGCCTGGGCTACATAGTGAGCTCAGGGTCAGACTGAACTACAAAGCAGGACACGGCCTCGAAGAAAAAAATGTTTTTCAGGTATTCATTATCATGGAAATATCTTATTTCCCCATCTATTCTGAAAGATAGTTTTGCAGGATACAACCATCTAGGTTGGAGGTGGTTTCCCTGCAATGCTTGAAATATTTCCCTCCAAGCTCTC
Organism: Thryonomys swinderianus; assembly: GCA_004025085.1. Taxonomy (NCBI): domain Eukaryota; kingdom Metazoa; phylum Chordata; class Mammalia; order Rodentia; family Thryonomyidae; genus Thryonomys; species Thryonomys swinderianus. The sequence goes on from PVIC010024972.1 coordinate 18,879, forward strand.
CTTGCACTGAGTGTTTGTGTTGAAAAGTCTGCTGTGATCCTAATGGGCTTCCCTTTATATGTGATTTTCTTCTTTTCTCTCACTGCTTTCAGTATTTCATTCTTTTGTTGTGCATCTGGAAGCTTGATAATTATATGTCTAGGAGTAGATATTTTTATGTCACGGCCTTTTGGAGTCCTATAAGGCCTCAGTTATCTGTATGTCCATTTCTTTTCCTGTGAAGTTTTCTGCCATTATCTCGGAAAACAGTTTTTATAATGTTTTTTGCGCTGTCTCTGGCTTCCTCAATGACTCCAATCAGTCTTATGGTATTTTTCTTTGAGTTATCTAGAAGCTGTTGGATTGATTTCTCATGGTCCCTCGCCCTTTTCCATAGATTATGTCCTTCCTGTTCATTGGCTGCTAACCTGTCCTCTAGGTCTGAAATTCAGTTCTTTGCTTCATTCATCCTATTTTGCACACTTTCATTTTCCTTCATCATCACCTGGAGCTCTGCTTGAAGCTGCTCAAACAGTTCCATTGCTTCTGCTATCTTGGATTCTATCATTTCGCTGATCTCTTCTTTAATAATGTCCTTCACTGTGGACAGTATCTGTTTTCATCCCAGAGATGAGTTCTGATTTCCATTTTACTAGATATGCTTTAGTTACCATCTCAAAGAGTCCTGGTATTTGAGTTTTAGTTTGCTCTATTTCCCTTTTCTCTGAATTTCCCTGTGATGGTGATCTTTGTGTCTGGTTGTTTGATCAACTGGAGATTGGATAAAGAATATGTGATTTTTTTTTTTTCCTTTTTGAGACAGGGTCTCGCTTTGTAGTTCAGGCTGGCGCTGAGCTCACTATGTAGTCCAGGCAAGCCTCAAACTCAGCAATCCTCCTGCCTCTGTCTCCCGAGTACTGGGATTACAGGCGTGACCCACCACGCCCGGCACTGTGGTATGCGGTATTGATTGCTGGTGGACGTGAGTCTCCACGCCCAGCATTGTATGTGGTTACCAGGGATGGAACTCAGGACCTTGCGCTTGCGAGGCAGGCGCCGGAACCACTGAGCTAACCCTCCGGACCAAGATTTGTTTGTTTTCAATATAAAATGGAATTTTACTCTTCCATAAAGAATAACAAACTTCATTTCCTTATGTGCAAATGGATACACCTGGAGGACACACTAATAAGTGAAATAAATAGATCACAGATATGCAAATACCAGATATTTTCTTTGGAATGAGAACCTGTAGATGTAAATGAGTTCTAGAATCTATGATAGTTTTTGTAACATAGGAAATATCCAAAGGGAATTTGTTGTGGGAAGTAACGAGGGAAAAGAATAAATATGATTCAGAAAGAAAATGAAAGAGCATGTATATAAGGGTGGGGGTTGTGGGTGGGTAGGGATGTGGGTAAAAATGGGAATTAAGTCGTGTCATATACTGATACAAATTCCCCAGTGTTGAGTGTGACTGTGAGCTGTATATAAAAAGTACCAATAAAGAATTCAATTTAAAAAAATTGCACACAAGTACCAAGGAAAGATTGCCATTTCAAAGTGTCTTCTAAGTAGGAACTTTCTGGCAAAGAATCCTTTCTCCTCCTCATCTTTATCCACCCAGAGGACAGATATGCAGTTGGCTAGAGAGGACTGTAGCAAGTTCAACTCCAAGGTGGTAATTAAAAACAGTCTTTTCTAAGCACAAATTATACCCAACCTGTTAGCTCAGGAACTAAGTAATTTTGTCATACACCTGTGTTAACAGCCTCTTTAACATCTGCAAAGACTACATATTGGAAATTAGGTCTCCTTTGTCCTTTATATACAAATATGTACCCAGCAAATTCTGTCAAGATCCTCCAGCACAGGGGGCAATGGTGAATCTTGTTTCATCCAAAGCAGATCTATTGTAAGCTTGCTGCACTTTCTTTTCCTCCATCCCCTGTGACATCAGCACACACATGTGTCCTGCTCAGAGAATTCGTGTGATCATTCAATTTCCAAATAACATATTTGATCGTACTTTAATAAAAGAGCATTAACAACATGTATTATATTTTACTTTTCTATTTAGCATGCATTTTGTAATTCTAAATATCTAGAAAGCGGATGTTTGCAATATAGACAGAAGTTTGCTCTGGTACATGCACAGTACTATTGAGTAAATGATGTATCCGTGGCTACAGGTTACACATGAAAGTCTTCTAAGTAAAAACCCTCTTACCTGAAATCCTTCATTTTTTTTTTCATTTTTTTTCTAATTCTATATATATATATATATATATGGTGTGTGTGTGTGTGTGTGTGTGCTATAATTGATAGAATAGATGCATAGAGGATGTGAACTTGTCACGTCCCTTCTGGGCAGTGTATGTCAGGATTCATCATTACCCTGCCAGTAGAGGAGCAGGAGGAAGCATATAAGGGGAGAGGTAAGTAGGGTGTTCACATTTCTTGCTTGACAAGAGTCACTGATACGTGTGCATGTTCTGGCAGTAGCACAGGAATTTGTTAGTAACTGTGAGACACCTTTCTTACTAATATTTTAACAGTAGAGATCAAATAGCTCTCAGCAACCTGCTTAGAGTACGTTGCTACGTTCTGTCGCATTTTAAGTTGAGCATGAAGGCAATGCGGCATATTAAGTGTAACTGCCAATAACTTCTGTCTAGAGGACTGCTGGGATTTTTCTCTTCAGTGACATTTCTGTCCCAAAAGAAGGGAGAACTGTAATTCTTTGTCTAATGGAAGTTGACTTAGTGTAGTATCTTCTCAGTTATCAGGAATAGTCTTGTAGCTGAGATTTAGATTTGGTGAACATTTCTGATCCCTAGATACACATCATACAATCTCAGTCACTGCAACACAGCCTGTTGTGTGTGCTGGAGGGCCTTGGAGACCGTCCTGCTAAGCTGGTTGTGACTATGAATGACTTTGTTTTTGGCTTATCGAGCATCTTTGTTTCCAGTATTAACTTGTAAGTATTATCTTATAATTATGAAAGTTTATATTTTCCTACCACCAACAAAAAAGTCCCAGGATATTAAAATTATGTGAAGTTGATAATTTTTTGTAAATTGAATTCTTTATTGGTACAATTTATATACATCTCAAAATCACATATAACATTTGGGAATTTGTAACAGTATATGACACAAGTTAATTCTCATTTTTGCCCATATACCTACCCACCCACACCTCCCCAACCCTTTATACATTTTTATTTTCTTTCTGTAGCATATTTATTCCTTCCCCGCATTACATTCCCAAACCAAATTTCCTATGGAAATTCCCCACTCTATAAAAGCTGTCATACTTTCTAGAGGTCATTTGCATCTACAGGTGTTCATGTCAAAGAGAAGATCCGGAATTTGCCTATCTGTGATCTATTGATTTCACTTATTAGTATATCCTCCAGGTGTCTCCATTTGCACCTAAATGGATCGATCTTGTCATTCTTTATGGCAGAGTAATACTCCATTGTATTTTTTTAAAAAACGCATATTCTTTATCCACTCTCCAGTTGATGGACATTTGGGTTGTTTCCAAGACTGAGCTATCACGAACTGAGCTGCTATGAACAAGGGTGTACATCTGTCTTTCCAATGTGATTTTTTAAAATTCTTTTGGGTATATTCCTAGCAGGGGGATAGCCAGGTCAAATGGGACCCCTAGTTTTCTGAGAAATCTCCTCACAGATCTCCACAAAGCTTGCACAAGTCTGCAATCCCACCAACAGTGGAGAAGGGTTCTTTTCTCCCCATGGCCATGCCAGCATTTATTGTTGGTTGATTTTTGTGATCATGGCCATTCTTTGTGGAGTGAGATGAAATCTCAGTGTTGTTTTCATTTGCATCTCTCAAATGACCAGTGATGTTGAACATTTCTTCATATGCTTCTTGGCTGCTTTGATTTCTGCCTCTGAGAAGTGACTGTTCATTTCAGATGCCCATTTTTGACTTGGGTCTTTAAACTTGAGGAGGCTATCTGTTTGAGTTCTTTATATATTGTAGATAATAGCCTTTGTCTGATAAACAGCTAGTAAAGATTTTTTCCCATGTTGTTGGTTGTCTTTTAGCAGTACCAGCGACTTCCTTTGCTGTGCAGAAGCTTTTCAGTAGGATGAGATCCCATTTGATGATTCTTTCTGCTAGTTTTTTGTGCTATAGAGGTTTTATTCATAAAGTCTCTACCTAAGCCAGTGTCTCCAAGAGTTTTACCTAGCCTGTTTTCCAGCAGGCTTATTGTATCTGCTTTAATGTTTAAGTCTCATATCCATTGTGAGTTTAGTTTTGTGTATGGTGAAAGAGATAGGTCTAGCTTTAGCTTTTGGCAAGTTAAAGCCCAGTTTTTCCAGCACCATTTGTTAAAGAGGCTGTCTTTCTTCCATTGGGGATGTTTGCCTCCTTTGTCAAAGATAAGTTGGCTTAGTGTATCCGGAGTTGTTTCTGGGTCTTCTAATCTATTCCACTGGGCCTGAGGTCTGTTACTTTGCCAGTGCCATGCAGTTTTTTATCACAGTGGCTTTATATAGTAGAATTTTAAATTGGGGATTGTAATACCCCCTGCCATGTCATGGTTGCTTAGAATTGCTTTTGTTATTCTAGGTTTCTTGTGTTTCCAGATGAATTTTTTTTATTATTTTCTCTAGCTCTGTGAAGTATACCATTGGAATTTCAATTGGAATTGCATTGAATATATAGTAGTTGTGGGAGTATAGCCATTTTGACGATGTTGGTTCTCCCAACACAGGAAGAAGGGATATCTTTCCACTTCCTTGTTTCCTTTTCTATCTCAGTTTTCAGAGTCCTATAGTTTTCAGAGTAGAGGTCTTTCACTTCCTTTGTTAGGTTGATTCCTAGATATTTCATTTTTCTGGGTGCTACTGTGAAAGGGATTGCCTCCCCAATTTCTCTTTCAGTGGGTCTGTTGTTTGTGTAGACAAAGGCTGTTGATTTTTGAGCATTGACCCTGTATCCAGCAACACTACCAAATTTGGTAATTAAGTCTAGCAGTCTTTTGGTTGAGTTTTTAGGATCCTCTAGATAGAGTATCATATCAACAGCAAATAATGACAGTTTAACTTCTTCCTTTCCTATCTTTATTCCTTTTATATCTTTGTCCTGCCTGATTGCTATAGCTAATGTTTCCAGTACTGTATTGAATAAGAGTGGTGACAGAGGGCATCCTTGTCTTGTTCCTGACCTTAGTGTAAAAGGTTTCAGTTTTTGCCCATTGAGTATGATGCTGGCTGTTGGTTTCTCATAAATAGCTTGTATTAAATTTAGATAAAGTCCATCAATTCCAATTCTCTGTAGGGTTTTGATCATAAATGGGTGTTGGATTTTGTCAAATGCTTTTTCTGCCTCTATTGACATAATCATATGGTTTTTGTCCTTGAGTCTGTTAATACAGTGTATTACATTGATGGCTTTACATATGTTGAACCAGCCTTGCATCCCTGGGATAAATCCGGCTTGATCAGGGTGTATGATTTTCTTGATAACTCTCTGTATTTTTTGACAGTATTTTATTGAGGATTTTTGCGTCAATGTTCATTAAAGAGATTGGCCTGTAGTTTCCTTTTTTGGTGGGATCTTTCCCTGCCTTTGGGATCAAGGTGATGGTTGCTTCAAGGAATGATTTGGGGAGTACTGCTTCCCTTTTGATTGCATTAAAGAGATTGAGAAGTACTGGTATTAACTCTTCTTTAAAAGTTTTGTAGAATTCAGCAGTGAAGCCATCAGGACCAGGGCTTTCCTTTGTTGGTAGGTTTTTTTTTTTATTACATTTTCAATTTCCCAGATTGATATCTGGTTGTTTAACATTTTTTCATATCCTCTTCATTCAGCTTTGGATGTTCCTATGTGTCTAGGAATCTATCCATTTCTTCTAGGTTTTTTTTTTTTTTTTTTGAGACAGGGTCTTGCTTTGTAGCTCACGCTAGCTCTGAGCTCACTATGTAGCCCAGGCAAGCCTCAAACTCAGCAATCCTCCTGTCTCTGCCTCCCGAGTGCTGGGATTACAGCCTTGAGCCACCATGCCCGGCACTCTTCTAGATTTTCCATCTTCTCGGAGTATAGATTTTCAAAGTATGTGTTTATGATCCTTTGGACTTCTTCTGGGTCTGTGCTGATTTCCCCATTTTCATTCCTTATAGCATGGATTTGAGCCTTTTCCTTCCTTTGTTTGATAAGGTTGGCTAAGGGTCTGTCAATCTTATTTATTCTTTCAAAGAACCAACTCTTTGATTCATTGATTCTTTGAATTGTTCTCTTTGTCTCCATTGCATTAATTTCTGCTCTGATCCTTATAATTTCCTCTCTAGTATGTGCTTTGGGTTTGTTTTGCTCCTTTTTTTCTACTTGTCTGAGGTTCATCATTAGATTGTTTATTTCAGTTTGCTCTATTTTCTGATTGTAGGCATTTACCGCTATGAATTTCCTTTGCAGAACTGCTTTCATTGTGTCCCATAAATTCCTGTATGTTGTGCTAGGGTTGTCATTTAGTTGTAGAAACTGTTTAATTTCTTCTTTAATTTCTTTTGTCACCCATTGGTTGGTTAACAGAGTGTTGTTCAATTTCCATGTGTTTGTGAGGATCTTGGAATTTCTTCTGCTATTCAACTCGTTTCAAGGCACTATGGTCTGATAGTATGCAGCAGATAACTTCGATTCCTTTGCATTTACTTAAGCTTGTTCTATGGACTAGAATGTGATCTATTTTGGAGAATGAGCCATGAGCAGCAGAGAAGAAGGTATATTCT
>PVIC010024973.1:0-25316 GCA_004025085.1 Thryonomys swinderianus
AGGCTCGGCGAGAGGCGGTGGGGGCCGAGCGGACCGCGGCGGGCCCCACAGGCCCGGGGCCAGCCTCCCGGCCAGAGGGCGGCCTGCGCTTCCGGGGCGGAGGCTCCGGGCCGTCGGGATAACCGCTCCCTGTCCCGAAGCTCAGCTGCCCGCTGCCCGCGCTCTCTGCCAGGGGCCGCAGACATGCCTCGAAGTGGACTTGGTTCGTTTCTTTCTTCTTAAATGTTTCTCTTGTTTTTTCTTGATTGTTTGTTCTTATTTTTATAGGTGTGTGAATACAATTTCTAGGGTTTTTTGTTGTTGGTGGTGTTTTGTTCCATTCTTGCTTTTAATTTCTTCCTTTTCTCTTTCCTTCATATCTTCACCAGTTTGCCAAAGTTTGCATGATCTTCCTGTCTTCTAGCCTTGTTTCTAAGCTTTCCCTCTTCTATTTCTCTACCCCCAACTCCTTTTAAATTTTTTCCGTAGCAGGTAAATGTGCTATGTTGAGGGCTTAGTTATAGTAAACATTTTTGAGTTGTTTTAGATTTGTTACATAACCATGAATATAGTTCATCATTTTCTGGGTTGTGTTTGATGCTACTGTTATTGCTGATTGTACACTTTAGCCAAGGTGATATAACTGTTTTGTTCAGTTGTTCTTCCTGATATATCGTCATAAAAAATATTACAGGCCAGTGTCAAAGGACCACTGGCCAGGCCAAGTAGGCAGTAACTTCTATCCCCAATGAAGAGAAGAGGTAGGATCTTGTAAGAAGCCCAAAAGCCAGCTACATCTGGAGGACACCTCTGAGAAGCAGTCATTTCCTAGGGAGTCTAAATACTAGCAATAAAGAAACTCACCCGAAGCAATCTGTAAGCGTCAACCTAGTAATTAAACCAAAAACAAAGCAACAAAAAAAGAAAGAACCCGAGAAGACACTTAAATGAGACGCAGACCCAGCCTCCAGCTCACTAAAGTAAACCCAAGGAGCAACGAAGTGGGACAGTCCAGAAGTCATCCACCTAGACTCCCCTGGAGTGGTAAGAGAAGAACCAACCGAGACATGAAAGAGGCTCTGGAACAAAATCAAATCAGAAATAATTTACCAGATAACTAGAGATGGTAACCATAATGAAAGACATCATTAGTGACTCGAGAGCAGAAACATTAAAAAAAAAAGAGGAATCCATGAAACACATTCAAGCAGATATCCAGAAGATTACAATGCTATTGAAAGTATACATAGTAGAACGAGCCAACGTGAAGACAGAGTATCACATACAAAAGACAAGATTGTGGTTAAGGACCATGAAAAGGAAGGTTTCTTTTTTTTGAGACAGGGTCTCGCTTTATAGTTCAGGCCGGCCCAGAGCTCACTATGTAGCCCAGGCAAGCCACTCAGCAATCCTCCTGTCTCTGCCTCCCGAGTGCTGGGATGACAGGCGTGAGACACCACACCTGGCATTGTGGTATGTGGTATTGACTGTTGGTGGGCGTGAGTCACCACACCCAGCATTCTATGTGGTCACCAGGATTGATCTCAGGGCCTTGCGCTTGCAAGGCAGGTGCCGGAACCACTGAGCTAAATCTCCGGCCCCCAGGGAGGCTTCTTAATAATACAAAGGGACCATGAGAATTCAAGAGCTGCTCGGTCATGCAAAGAAGAGTAATTTAAGATTGACTGGAGTCAATGAAAAAGTAGGAGAGCACAAGTGACATTAAAAAAATCTGTTCATTGGGCTAGAGATTTAGCTCAGTCATTCCAGTGCCTGCCTGGCAAGCGTAAGACCCTGGTTCAATCCCCCGTAACCACATACAACAATACTGGGCATGGTGACTCTCCCCTGCTAGCAATCAGTACCACATACCATGCCAAGCATGGTGGCTCACACCTGTAATCTCAGCAGTAGTGAGGCAGAAGGAGGAGGATTTTTGAGTTTGAGGCTTGCCTGGGCTACATAGTGAGCTTAGGGCCGACGTGAACTACAAAGTGAGATCCTGTCTCAAAAAACAAGAAAACAACAACAACAACAACAACAAAACCCTGTTCATTGAATGGCAGAAACCTTCCTAAACAAGCAAAACCAATGTGACCTACAAATAAGTGAGCCATAGAGAACTCCAATTAGCCATAATCAAACAACAATCTATACCTAGGTATATAATAGTCCGGATTCCAGAAATCCAACACAAGAGCGCACAAATCTCATATAAAGGAAAAGTCCACAGCAGAGTTCTCACCATAAATCCTCAAGTCAGAGATCCCAGTGTGAAAGCCCCTGAAAGAAAATAACCTCCAACCCAGATTGATGTACCCTTTAAAATTATCACTGAGAATTGATGAAATGATACATCCATGACAAAGAACACATAGAAAAATTCATGACCACCAAACTAACATTCCAAAAGGTTCTGAAGAACATTTGAGAAAGAGAACGAGGACTACAACTCCATGAGCCCCAGCAGAATGAATCCATTAGGCAAGGCAAGTAACTGAACTGCAGGAGGCACAGACCAACAACAGGAAAACAGCATGACAAAGATAAATAAATACATATTAGTTTTAACCACTGGTATAAATGCTCTCAGTTCACCAATCAAAAGAAACAGTCTGGCAGAATGGATCTAGAAGCTACCCCTGCAAGATCCAACAATATGCCACGTACAAGAAACACATTTAATTCAAAAAGAAATTCATAGACTGAAAGTAAAAGGATAGAAAACAATACTCCATGCAACAGAAATTCAGGAAAAAGTAGAGATAGCTATTCTATTTGCAGACAAAGTGGATTTCAACTCAAGACTAATTACGAGAGACAAAGTCACTACATTCTTATAAAGGGGCCAACCCAAGAGGAAGAGATGAAAATCATAAAGTATATGGACCAAATACTGGTGCACCCAGCTATATAAAACAAATATTAATAGACATGAAAAATCAAATAAGTACTAATACAATGGCAGTGAGGCATCTGAATTCCCCACTCTCACAAATAGATCCACTAGACAAAAAAAAAAAAATCAACAATGAAATATTAGAACTGAAAAAAACGTTTGAACAAATGACCGAGCAGACTGCAGTGCTTTAGCTCACAACATCAGGATACACGTTCGTTTTAGCTACACGCAGGACATTCTCCAAAACACACCCTATTCTAGCTCATAGAACATGCTTAAGTAAATGTAAAGAATTAAAATTACCCCATGTATATTACTAGGCAAGAGTGCAATGAAACTGGAGATCAATGGCAAAACAAACCACAAAATCTTCATGAATATATGGAAATTAAGTAACATGCTCCTGGATGTCAACCAATGGATGACAAATGAAAGTGAAGAAGAAATCAGTTTCTACAATTAAATGCTACTATCAGCACAATATATTGGAATTTATGGGCCATAATAAAAGCAGTCCTATGAGGGAAACTCACAGCAGCGACTGCCACACTAGGAAGAAGAAATAAAAACACTTGCAAGAGTTGTCGAATTTAGTCCTCGATGTTAAAGTGGCACCACCCTATGTAAGTGCAATCTGAATTCCACACTGTCCGTAGCAGCAGGTGAATCTGCACATCACGCTCTAACCTTGCTGAGTAAGTCTCAGATCAAAATAATTCTCCAAAGAATCAAAAGTCCTTCATGTGGCTCCCTGGCACAGCCTTGTGACCCTGTAGTTCCAAGGTCAGAGAGTGGGTACTGAGTGGACAGGTTACTGGCCCATCCTCGGCAGGGCACTGGGAGGCCGAGAGGGTGAAGCTCCAGCTGAGCAGAGCCCTCCCCAGGGCCCGCTGGGCTAAGAGCCAGCTCTGGGAGGTCTGGACCCCTGAGGCCTGTCCAGACCCACCCCGCGCCCGGGACGCCTCAGCAGCACCTGCTGTGTGATCTGCACATGCGGTCGCTGGAGTCTCGCCGTTTGTAGTCAGCTTCCCCAGCTGGACGTGACAGCACAGGCCTGCAACGCCAGGACTGCGGGAGGCTGAGGCAGGAGGACTGCATGTTTTAGTTCAGCCCGGGCAACTTGGTGAGACCGTGTCAAAACTGAAAACAAACAAGCAGACGGACAAACCGCTAACAAGGGCTGGGAACACAGCGAAGGGCACAGGCCCTGGCTTCAGAGCCCCACGCCACATGCACACACACACACGCATGCACGCATGCATACACATGGAAAGGCCAGAACAGCAAAGGCCCCAGCGCCTCACATCAGGGGGTCGTTGTTTAGAGCCTGTCACACCCAGGGCAGAAGCAGAACAAGACACAGTTCTGGACAAAGTGCTTCTGACTTCTGAAGGCCAGGTCCACCCTCCCGTCACTGAAGACTGGCACTGAGTAGGGCTGCTTACGTCCTGGCAGAGGCCCACCCAGGCCAGGATCGCCCCCGCAGAAGGAGCAGGGCACATGGCCGTAAGGGAACAGGCCTTGACAGCAGCTCCCCACTGAGAAGCCTGGTCGCGGAGAGGGAAACGCACGAGCTCCCTGGGCACACACTGGCAGGGGCAGTGGGCATGGCACTGGAGTGGGCTCCCGAGGTCACCTGCTGGGCTCCAAACTCCAGCCTCATTTGAAAAGCATCAGTGAATGACACTACCCGAGCTTGTGTCCCTGGGGCAAGCGGGTCTAGAAAAGTAGCTGCTACGAGCGAGTTGGGAAAGGGTTAAATGTCCTTCCGGCAGAAGGGAGGGGGTGCCGGTGCCCCGCTCTGTGAGGGGGCCTATGGGGCAAGAACAGGGGCCCAGGGAGCCCGCTAGCCTTGCCGTCCGCATGTGCACGCGCTGTTGCCCGTCACGGGGGACGCGGGCTGCACGGAGCAGACGCAAGGACGGGGCACACGCCGAGGGCACAGCCGCCTTCTGGGCTGGTCCCCGCGCCCTGCCGAAGGCCGGGATCTCCTACAGAGGAGGGCGGCGGGAGGCCGCAGCAGCAGCAGCAGCGCCCGGCCTGGGGTCAGGGTCCCCGGGTGACGGAGGAGACACGCGTGCGCCAGTGCCGCCGGGTGAACGACAGCGGACCGGAGGGCGAGGAGATGAAAGCACCGTGGGTAGACTCGGGCGCCCAGGGCTCGAGCGCGGCCCCAGGGCTGTGTCAGGACACTCACCAGAGTGTCGCTCCCCGCAGAGGCCCGCTGTCTAGGGACATCGTGACGCTTGGTCAGAGCAGAGAAGGCGGAGCCCTCCTCCGTGCCTCGAGCTCCCCTGGCCCCGAGGACAGGGCGCAGCGCCTCCTCTCCGGGTCCTGCTGCAGCGAGGTACCGCGAGGCCGGCCGAGGCCCTCCGGAGGCAGCTGTGTGCCGAGCCCGCCGTCCACCTTTCCTCTCTTCTCCCAGAGCGCTGCGCTCCGGCAGCTTCCTGAATCTAGCCTGAGCCAGTACTTGGAACGCCCCTCCCTCATCCTGTGCGAGGGAACAGCGCTCCGGAAGGACTTCACCCCCACCTGAGGTACACAGAGGCAGCACTTCTCCCGTCCTCCAGGACTAGAAGGAATTATAAACGGAGCTGCGACTGGCCCCGTGCCCTGGGGAGCTGCTCGGGCGCCGCAGTCAGCTGCACCACTGCCCGGCCGCACACCGTGGTGGTGCTCTCCGAGCTCCCGGAGCGGCTTGCAGAGCAGCTGTCCGCACCCGTCCCACAGCTGCAGAAGCCGGAGCGCAGGGAAACGCACAGCCCTCGCTCCCAGCCACCTGGCTACCGAGAGGCCGAGGGATTCACGGGTCTGTAATCTCCAGCACCCCGACTTCTGAGCGTGTGTGCGGCGCAAGGGCAGTCTAACAGGCAGTCACCGCCCCGGGGTCCTCCCCGCCGTGCTCCCGTCAAAGTGCAGAAACCCAGAAGAACAAGGCAAAAGCCTGAGCAGACACGGACAAGCTGAGGTCGCCAGTGCAGGGATGAGTACTGCCAATGGGACGGACCCCTGGGAGGGACAGGAAGGGGAGCGGGCTGGGAGCCGGACTCCAGGGAAGGAGGGCACATGGGCTGTTTCAGGAGTTTGGGCAACACTCTTGCTAGATATTTGGCACTTGCACAGAAGACACATGTTTCCAGAGCCTCAGTTTTCTCATCTGCAAAATGGGACGATGATGTTCCTGTGCTCTAGTGGCTAAAAGTACAAAGGGCACACGTGAGGCACATGGCAGGTACTGGGCCCGTGTTCGAAAAGCTACTCTAGGGAGGGGGCGCCTTCCCATGATGCAGATCTTTGCACTTCTGGTAGCACTTTTTATTTCACTCCAGTGTCAGTGGGAATAGCTTTGCCTCCTACAGTGGAACATCCTGTCCTGAACACTGGGGCTCTGGACTGGAACAACTCACCTTCTGAGCTAGGCTTTGCTCCAGGGACACTTGGGATTTCCTTTAGTCACACATTAACTTGGAATGTGTGCGTGCGTGCATGCGTGCCTGTGTGTGTGTGTGTGTATGTGTATGGGGTTTAGTTTCTGCATCAACTGAGCAGTTTCTTCAGACTGCAACATTTTTTAGAATCCTTCACTAATTAATCTGGGTCACACGAGTGCTGGCCCCGCTTCCAGCCGACAGCCAAAGTCCCAGACAGGAAGAACACGAAGGCTCTGGCGAGCGCACCCTGTGGAGCGGCCGGATCTGCTCTGCGGACTGACGGCGTCCCCCCCCGGCTCCCCCTGCGGACGGTTCCCCACAGACTTGGCCCCTGGCCCGTCAGGTCCTTTCGGCCCGGAGAACTGCCCCCCTCCGGCACTACGGGGAGGCACAGGACAGCTCCGGCCAGGCGTCACCTACCCACGCCGGCTGCACGGGCGCCACCGGCACACCTGGCAGGAGCCCGCAGCGCCCACTGCCAGGGAGCGAGGGGCGGAGCCATCCGGCAGGTGCGCCCCTCAGGGCTGTCCTCACCTGCTGCCAGCTCTCTCCCTCCAAGCGTGCCGAGGACACGGCGGGGCTTGGCAGGAGTGCTGCCTCTGGTCTGGCGCCCGGGGCACACTCGCTCTCGCTGGCTACCTTCTGAGTTCCGGCAGGGCAGGCCACATCCGCTGCTGTACGCCTCGGCCGCAGGGCACGGAGCGCTGGGAAGACAGTGTGTGAGCGCGCCGGGCCCCCGCGGTGGGGTGACGAAGGTCGCAGCGGAGGGACCCCGCTCCGCCTGGTCCTGGGACCCCGCTGCCACCAGCTTGCGGACCCCAGGTAAGGGCTGAAACCTGAGCTCCGCTCAGAGCACTGCCGAGGGAGGAAGGAGGCACGGCCTGCGGGAGCCCGCGCTGACCAGCGCCGGAGGCTGCAGGGCTGGGAGGGCTGGTGGGGGCGCGCCGCGCCGAGCACTAGAAGTCACGCTGCCCCAGCGACAGGAAAGCCTGGCTCTTCCGTCGGCAGAGTGTGAGCTTCGTGCAAAGTGGGAGGCACAGTAGTACTGGGCAAGAGCCGCTCAGCAGACTGAGGACACGCCCAAGGCCGGGAAGCCACTGCACACATGGGGCTGAAGAAGCAGAATTACTTTCTCTAGCTCTTTCTGTTCTTCTTCTTCTTTTTTTTTTTTTTTTGAGACAGGGTCTCGCTGTGTAGTTCAGGCTGGCCCTGAGCTCACTCTGTAGCCCAGTTAGGCCTCGAACTCAGTAATCCTCCTGCCTCTGTCTCCTGAGTGCTGGGATGACAGGCGTGAGCCACTATGCCCGGCGTTGTGGTGTGTGGTACCAGGCACTGAACTCGAGACCCTAAGCTTGCTAGGCAGATGCCAGAACTACTGGGCTAAATCCCTGGCCTAGTTCTTCCTGTTCTTGCTCCTGTTTTTGGAAACACAGGATTTTTTTTTTAAGCCATGGAATTCACCAAAGTTTTTAAATTTATTTGCAACCTCTGATAAAAAAATACAAACTAAAACCTAATACGAAAAAACATTTCCTTAGGCTTTCTGTGTTTAGCCCTATTAGTCATGCTGAATTATTTTGTTGACCAAGTTGCAAAACACCATATTAAATCTTGAATTAACTTTCCTCTAAATTAATTTTTTAATGGTTTTCTCATTGCTGCATTTCATATCTCACTTATGGGCAGGCCTAGAATTATTGTCTTCATTAAGGGTTTTGACAATGAGAGGCTAACGGCAGCCTTTGATTAGGAAAAAACAGCCTATTACAGCACTTAGCTATTAAGAATGATTACTGGGGGCCAGAGATTTAGCTCAGTGGTTCTGGCACCTGCCTCGCAAGCACAAGGCAATAAGTTCGATCCCTGTGACCGCATACAATGCTGGGTGTGGTGACTCACGCCCACCAGCCATCAATACCACATACCACAGAGCCGGGCGCAGTGGCTCTCGCCTGTCATCCCAGCACTCGGGAGGCAGAGGCAGGAGGATTGCTGAGTTTGAGGCCTAACTGGGCTACATAGTGAGCTCAGGGCCAGCCTGAACTACAAAGTGAGACCCTGTCTCAAAAAAAATTAAAAAAAAAATTACCGGATTTTTGTCATAACTGAGCTCCATTACTTTGTCTGGCATGAAGAAAGCAAATTTAGCATACGAGTACCTGTATTCTGAAGAGGAAGTCTTCTTCAAGAGCAGAAGGAAGCTCTTTAAACCAGAAAGGCTTCTTGTCAATCTGCTGCCACGGCCAGCTCTGCCCAGGGCTTGTGGACATTTCCTGTCACAAAGCACCTAATGGACTCGCAGGCCTGAAGCTTCTCTCTAGTTCAGACGCTTTGAGAAGCAGGCTTAGGACATCCTGTTGTTTTGGTGGAGTCCATGCCGGGCTGGCTCGCAGTTCACATCAAAGCTCAGGGCTGGACAAGAAAGCATTTTGGGCCAACATTGCTATAGGGTTTAATTATATTAATTGGATTGAATGAGTCTGTGACCCACGAGAAACCAGACTTCTACAGAGATCACATTCTGGGTGGAATGGGGGGGGCCCCGCTCTGCAGCGACGGCCCTCTCTCCACAGAATGGCCACTTGATGGCAGTGGCAGTGTCGTGGACGGTACTTTTCACTGGCTACACTGCAAAAGTGGACTGTCGCACGGCAGAGTCCCCTCACCAACAATGGCAGTGTTCTCACCACAGGGACCCCAGCACCAAGTGAGCCACCACCTTCTGGCTGTTTGGATTTGGGCTCGGAAATGCAGGGGCGCATTTCCAGAATAGTGACATCCACACGGAAATACAGGAGAGGAAGAATGCGGTTGCAAGCACATTTGAGTTTGCTGTGGAGCTGATACATACCCACGTGTTCATAATGTGTTAGTGACCTAAAGAAAAATTAAAAGTTTAAATGCTTTTAGAGTGTGTGATAGCACTCAGGCTATTAAATAAAGGAAGCCTCTTTTCACTTTCATGGATCACTGACAAGGACTCAGTGGAGAAAGGTACCAGGCCTCAGAAGTGCTTAAAATTGTAGAAAATCACTGCTTACAGTGTTCAGTAATTTTCAAGAAACAAATGAAGACACAGGAAGTTTCAGTTGTGCACTACGTTGCTCCGGGTTCTGCAGTATGTCTGTTCCCGGGTTCAGTCATGCCAGAGGCATCTCTGAGCTCCGACTGAGAAGCTGGGACAGGACTTGAATCCATAGACGGGTCTGTCCCCGCGAGGCAGGCCCTGTTGACGGGCTGTTCCTCAGCTGTCCCAGGTGGCAGCCATTAGCGCACAGCGCCAGGCGACCTGGCTTGGCAAACTCTGAGGCCGGAAGGACTTCCGAGGGCCCGGCAGGGGGCGGTGCTGTTTCTGCACAGGCATTTAATCCCCTCCTTCTGAGGGCATCTTTTAGTGGCTGTGCAGGGAAGCCCTGCATGGCGCCTGCGACTGTGGCCCCACCACCCAGCACGGCACGACTCAGCCTCCTAGGGGAGCTTGGTGCGTATCTCCACTGACCGAGGTCATCTACGGAACTCCCGGTGGTCGGGGAGGATTAATATACACTCGCAAACCCGGAAAAAAAGTTTTACATACTTGTTTCTGGTATTACTGCTGAAATGATAGGGAGAGACATTTTTAAAACCAGAAGTGAGTTCTAAAAGAACTATATAAGCCCATTTTCATAAATAAGAGTAACAAGAGCGAACTTTTACTAAGCCATACCACCTGAGAGCTCCTCACCAAGGAATCCTTTTTGTGGGGCCGCGCCGTGCCCTCTGGCATGCCAGCTGGGTGTTAGGTTTGTGTCCGTTAGATGCCAGGGACATCGGCCCTCACCCCAAGCCGTGACAGCCCAGCGTCCCACGGGAAACAAAATCACTCCTGGGTTAGGGCTTAGATCCATGCTAAGTATTGCCCTTCAAGTTTCTTTTCTATCTTCTAATAGGCCCTTTAGGTAGAAGTGCCTTAAATAAACAAATGAAGAACACAGATAATCACCTTCCTCAAGCAAAAACAAAGAAAGAGAGTCCAGTGGAAACTTCTTGCCAGGCAAGGAGACAGAGTGACTGCAGGCCAGGCTGTGGCTCAGCTCAATCGCGGGCAGCTTCTTCCACGACGTCAGCAAGAGTGGGTGTGAAGGCTGCGTCCCAGCCACACACCACCGAGCCCAGCGCCCAGATGCCAACTGGAGGAAGACAGCAAGCAGGCAGGGTCGCAGCTCTTGCCTGCCGCCGCCTGCGTGATGTGGCGCCCTTAACTTCTCCGAGGACACAAGCCACCCAATGGCCACCTTTCCCCCTTAGACACCGAAGCCCTCAGCCGCAGACAATGCAGCCAAGGCGCTGCTGCTGTCGCTATAAGAAAAGTCCTAACCCATCCGCCAGTTTCCAAAGAGCTTTTAAACTCAGTTCTGATTTCATTCAGTCTAAGACACCACGGGTGGCAAGACATAGCATATACTCTGCCCCAGTGAGAAGGGAGCCATCTGAGCTTAATTAGACCATGAATTTCCTTGCGGGGAAGGCCCACCCTGGCCACAGAGCGTTAAAGGGAGAAAGATCTGTGCCCCAGGACCAACGACAGAGCTGAGGTGGCGGATAGTGGTGGTGAAGCGCCGCCCTTATTCTCTTCTGACCATCCATGTTTTTGTTACTGATCTCCAGTAATGACACAGAACCCACCCTTCCCCAGAGGAACAGGGTGAGCTTGAGGACAGTCTCTACCCTGGAGAGCTCTTGTCTCCTGAGAACACAGAGGCTTCCAATCTATTAGGGAAAGTCAATGATCTGATCGTGATTTTTATCTGAAAATTTCATGGATAGCCTTTAGCTCTTGATCAAAAGGATCCAAACGAATTGAACAGGAACTTCTGAGGGAATAAAACAACCCTCAGGACTTTAGGGAATATGTGGGGAAAAAAATCCAGCTGATTTCTTGTAGAACTTCAAGATTTCAAAAGATGCTGAAATGTAACTTTCCACTGTAAATCTCAAAATACCAGATTTTGGAAAATACTATGATTAGCCCCATATCCCACATTCTATGTTTGTTATCACCACATATTTGACAGAATAAGAAAATGGACTAATTACCCCTCTTTCCACAAAGACAGGATGGGCAGAATATGCTACTAGCAAAACCAGAGGTCCTGGACACAGAATCTCAGTATTTCTACGCATAGGAAGTCATTGCTCCTGCTTATCATCACTGCCTTGTTGGGCCGGAGATTTAGCTCAGTGGTTCCAGCACCTGCCTAGCAAGCGCAAGGTCCCTGGTTCTTTCCCTGGTGACCACATACAACAATACCGGGCGTGGCGACTCACACCCACTGGCAGTCAGTACCTCACACCATAATGCCAGGTGTGGTGGCTCACGCCTGTCATCCCAGCCCTCGGGAGGCAGAGGCAGGAGGATTGTGGTGAGTTCGAGGCCTGCCTGGGCTACATAGTAAGCTCAGGACCAGAACTACAAAGGGAGATCCTGTCTCAAAAAAAAAAAAAAAAAATCACCGTCTTGTTGTTGTTCCTATTTCTCATCGTCATCAGCCATCCTCCAGCAGGCAGATTGTTCTCACCACCCACCAGGGTCTGAGCTGTCTTCTGTTTTGATAATTCATGTCTGTGAATCAAAAGGGACTTTTTTTGGAGACAGGGTCTCACTTTTGTAGTTCACGCTGGCCCTGAGCTCACTATGTAGCCCAGGCAAGCCTTGAACTCAGCAATCCTCCTGTCTCTGCCTCCCAAGTGCTGGGATGACAGGCGTGAGCCACCACGCCCGGCCCTATGGTACTGATTGCTGGTGGGCGTGAGTCACCAAACCCAGCATTGTTGTATATGGTTACCGGGATCAAACCAGGGACCTTGCGTTTGCAAGGCAGGCGCCAGAACCACTGAGCTAAATCTCCGGCCCCAAATGGGACTTTATGAAGCTGGCCACGGCTATTACATAACCTGTTTTCTGCATCTTCCGCAAGGAGGTGACTGCTCAGCAATCATTTTGAACAGGTGTGATTCCTTCTGGGGAGGCATTCAGATAATCCTATTACCCTCGGTTGCAAAAACCCCAGGGCTTAAACCTCATCATCCAGTTTTTAAGTAACTTTAGGCTTCCCCACAAGATCACCGAATGTTGTCACTGTGTTTGCCAATAAGGAGCACAGGATTCTTTAGTCACCATGTTAGTGAATAAACTGGCCTTTACAATGAGCATGATTTGCACACTGTGCGGAGAACATTCAGGGAAAGGCAAAGAGGGAAGGAGGTAGCCCAGGAACGCAGCGTGAGCCACAGCGCCACAGTCTGCACGAGCACAAGCTGAGATGGTGGTGTGGCCAGGGACACTGGCTGAAGGTTCCGTGAACGGAAGGGCTCCCAAACCACAGGGCTGCAGCTCAGCAGAGCTGCCCAGCAGCCCTCAGGAAGGAGGAGCACTGGAGCCTGGCCTTGGCCTTGAATGCGGTCTCCTAGGGAACCCGAGGAGAGCATGCCTTGTTGCAGCAGGATGCACCCAGCCCACTGCACTGTGCAGGGCCTCAGAGGGACGGAGGATGGGGTGAGGGACGCGCCTCATCTACTCTCCGAGGGGTCCTGACTAAAGACTGTGATGCCAGCTCAGGACACGTCAGGAAAAGTCAGGCTGTGGGAAGGATTTTCCATTCATCATACTGGAATAGAGCTACTTGAACCCTCCCTGGGGGCATGTCCAGAGCCCTAAAGAACGCATGTCCAGGCTCTGAAGGAACGTGTTCTGGAGGTGCCCACCTCGAGCTCGGTTCTCTACTGTCAGGAACCTTCAGCCTCGCTGTCGCCGGCCCGGGAGAACAAGAAATTCACAAAGCCTCACTGAATCCAGGAAAGACCTGGGCGAGCAGCACTAACACACTCAGTATTTCAGAAGATTCAGGCTAGCGTCTTAGACCAAGGTGAGGACAGGTACAGTGGGAGGCCGCCAGCCCCACTCTGAAGCCAGACACCAAGGCTGCATCGGACGCTTGGCACTTACACGTCAGCAGAGCCTTCAAAGCTCCTCTCGTCCAGCTTCCAAACGTTTAGGATCGGTGACTCTAACTGCAGCCCGAGTCTCGGGGCCCTCCTGCAGCCACATCGGGCACAACTGCACACGTGTCCAGACAAAACAGCCTCTTGCACTCAAGACCCCTGCGCAGCACGCTCCGGGGAACCCGGCTGGCGAGTCACACGAACCACACGGGTCGCGCTGCCCTGAGAGCTGCCCTGTCTCCCAGCTCTGCTGTAAACCAGCACAGGGGCAGAGAAAGACTTCCTGGTGCTTTCTCTGCGCAAAGCTTGCGGGGAGCTTCTGACTCCGCTCCTGTCCAGGGACCTGTCAGCTCGGCGTGATCCGAACGAGCGGCTTTCCCATGGGTGAGCAGCCCGCAGGCCCTCGGCCGAGTTCGAGGAGCTGCTCGCGCCTGTTTCCTCACGATCCGTCCTCAAAGCCCCCTCTCTGCAGCAGCAGGCGCAGCGCCGGCGCCGAGGCCGCTTGTGCCAGGTCCCACAGCCGTCCTGAGCGCCCCGAGCGCGTCTCCCCTCCCAGCCTGCAGAGCCCCGGGGACTCAGACCATGCAGAGAAGCAGAGAGCACACTGCGCCAGCGGCCGCGCAGCTGCAGGAGGAAGGGTGGGGAGAGAAGCGTCGCTCACCTGACTCCACACGCCAGCTCTCCATCGGGGGCAGCGTCCGCCTCGGCACCCTCTGTGCCCATGTGGCTTAGGAAGGTGCTTACAGTAATCACTTTCTAAATGGCTTCCATCTTTTGCCATGCAGTAAACATTTCGTTGCTTGTGCCCTCGACCACAAGAGACAGAGCACTGCAATATAAAGCAATGGCAAGGTTGTTGTGTTTTAGTCACACGGAGTTTGATAAAATCCTGCATTTAAGATCATGTCTAGGGAGTCAACATTTCCCTCTTTTTCTAGTGCCCTTTTGGGTAAGATCTCAAGACTTGACAGGGCAGGAAGGTGGTACTGAAAAAAATGTCCAGCGCCACTCTCTGTAACACCACCCGATACTGGGGTAAATCCTGATAACTTAGCCCAACATAAAGCTGATGAACCTGAAATCATCATGGAAGTTTGACAGAGAGAAGCTAAATTAGCAAATAGCAAGACATATCTTCAACAAAATACCCTGGAGACTTGCTGACCAGGATAATGGTGCATTTCCAAAGTGAACCGTGTTCCATTTTTTAAAATTAAATGATTTAAGAAAATTCTTCAAGCATTTTCCAGGGAGAGAAGCCCTTGTTTCTTCCTAGTCCACAGGAAGGAGGTGAAAAAGGCAGTTCGAAGCTGAAAGGTAAGCTGGCAGGTGAGGCTGACAGTCTCAGGAGGGAGCCATCGCCTTTTAACTCTGATCTGCGGGTTTGCTGGACTGTTTTAAATGTGACCTTGTGCGACCACATCTAAGATGTTTGACTTTGATTTCAGATTAGGTTTCTCAGAAAGGTTTAGAAATCAAAGTGCCCAAGGAGCCTGGACACAAATTCGATATGACAGCTTCTTGTGGAACAGGCAAGAGGCTGGCCCCAAGGACTGCACGGGACTCCTGCGTCCGGTGCCTCATTAGCAGTTACAGAAGTCAGGACCACGTGGACGCCGCGCTGCTGGCTCAGGTTTCGGGACGCAGAACTCCCCAGCACAGTGGCCTTGGCTTCGGGAGGGAAATGGATTTAAGAATGAAAAAAGAAAATGGGAAATACGCAATGAAAATGGATTTCAAGTGGCATTTCCCTCTATTCAGTATTTCCTATTTCTCCCACTAACTTTGTGAGTTTGTTGGCTTAAATAAAAAGTGCCCTGTTATGCCTACTAGATAAGCAGCTCCATGTGAACAAGGGGCCTCATACTAATTCGGCCATGATCACCAGGCATGCACAGAGTTATACCATTCAGAAATACACCAGACATGGTTTCCCGGTCAACACAAACCATTATAAAAACTTCCGCAGTAGTTGATCATTTAAACTATGCGTAGTAACACATTTGACTTTAATTTTTCACCTTTTTTTTTTTTGGTGGTACCAGGCATCGAACACAGGACCTTTAGCTTGTGAAGCAGCACATGCCACTGAGATAAGTCCCTGGTCCCATTTTTGTTTTCCTTTTTGACATAGTCTGATTTTTATTTCAAAACCTCTACTTGACTACTGAGCAGCAACTAAACAGACACAGAAACGCAGCAACAGGGAAACTGTCCCGGAAGCTCCCGTTTTCATATAGGCAAGAGGCGACGGCAGCTCGGATCTGGGGCTGAGGCTCAGGCGGGGAGAGCTGGCGAGGTAAAGACGTGTATTTCTAAAGTGGAGATGACGGACACTGACAGAGCTCCGGGGTTGAGAAGGAAAAGGGCGAACTCATGGGTGACATCCAGGTTTCTGGTACGGGCCAGTGGAAAGACAGAAGCGCACCGGCCACCATGTTGGGGTACAGAGGATACTGGGGGAGCAGCCAGGAGACCTGCAAGGTCTTCTTAGGTCTGGACTGGCCGCCTCCTACCTAGAGACAGGTGCCTCCAACTGGAACTGTCTCAGAACAAAGCATACGCTCTCTAGTGGGATGCACCACACTTTCCTTTGTTAGAATTATTAAGACCTAAAAGTGACTAGGGAATTCTCAAGGTATCTAATCCGAAGGCAAACATCCTTCACTTAGTACTTTCAAATTACCAACGAGGAGAAGCATCCGTTTGTGGAAATGTTCAAACCTCCCAGGCTTATTAATGTCTTCAGGAGGGAGCTGTCATTTTGATAATTAAATAAATACAAGTTTCAGCTCTTTCATTCTGGGGGAAATTTCCATCTTTTCATTTCCAGTCTTTTCCCTAGCAAAAAATTATTTTTGTGGGCTAGAGATTTAGCTCAGTGGTTCTGGCACCTGCCTAGCAAGCACAAGGCCCTGAGTTTGATCCCCAATAACCACATACAACAGTACTGGGCGTGGTGGCTCACGCCTGTAATCCCAACACTCAGGAGGCAGAGGCAGGAGGATTGATTGCTCAGTTCGTGGCTTGCCTGGGCCACATAGTGAGCTCAGGACCAGCCTGAACTACAAAAAGTGAGACCCTGTCTCAAAAAAAAAATTATATCAACACTCATGGATATACAGTAGTTATAGTCAGTGTGTCACCTAACACATGTTATTTACTGGCTACATATCTGATAATTCTTGCTCTTAGGAACATTTAACTCCTTAAATTTGCAGCTGAAATAGCTTCCTAAACTAGGAATTTTCTGACTTTTTCCACTTGGGCAACAACTCAACTTATTTAAGAGACGGATCCTCCCACGATCTTGGAGCAAGGAAATCTCTGCTTACTTAGAAGCCCAAGGCCAGTCCCTGAGCACCTGGACTTCCACGCTTTTGTCTCTGAGAGGCTCCCTGCAGGGGATGCGGCAGGGCGGAGCAGCCTTCAGACAGAGCGAAAACTCGCGGCGAAGGCTCAGCAGCCTGAAATCCTGGCACCGCGACTCAGGCGAGGAAAGGACCCTCCTCCGGGCTGGGCCCGGCGCCCGTCTCTTGAAGGAGCTCTGGACACCGCGCAGGCGGACTCGAGTCTGGCCTGCGTCCCTGGACCTCGGGGTGCCCGGCCTCGTTCCTTTGACTCGGTTTCTTAATTATCGAGGAACCGATGGCCTTCTTGTGTCTACCTGGAGAACAAGGGCTGGAGGCCCAGGAAAGAGGCTTGGACATCCCGATGAAGGCGCTCGCAGTGAGCTCACCGGCAGGCACCCGGGAGAGACAGGGTGGGCGGGGCCTGGATGCACGGAAGCCTGCTGGGCAGCTGCGGCCGGGGCGAGGGCACCGCGCTGCGAGGAAGCCCTGGAGGTGGGCGCAGACAGGACTGTCTCGGTCGCAGCAGAGGCCTGGTGAGAGGCATCTCTGAGTCCAGTGCAGATGCAGGTGACCCGCGGTCTGGACGGCCACGCTTCTGCTCTCAGGACGGGTGAAGGGCCGGTGGCTACTTCAGAGCGGATGGGCTCCCGCAGGTTAGAAGCCACAGGCCTGGAAGGCCAGGAGAACGGGTGTCCCGCAGCTCACTGGCAAGGGGCGTCGAGACTGTTCTGGGGTTAGTCAGGCGGCTGACCGCCACTTGCTAAGTGGACAGAGCTCTGTCTGGAGGGAGACAGGAGAGGCCAGGATTCGCTCTTCAAGGCCTATCTCCAGGGGGTTCCACAGGATCTAAAAGCAACGTCCAAATTCCTCTGTTCCAGCTGTGCGGGGCTGTACTGTTTGACAAGTTCTGCCGATCCTGTTCTCCTTTTGACTGAATTTAACTCCCCTGCATAGTGAGCTGCCAAAGAGGAGGCAGGCGCCCCCTAAGATTCGGGTTGGCTTTGCCACGCCCGGGGGCAAACGGGATGCAGCCGCACGAGGGTCACGCCACGGAGGCGAGAATACGCCTGTCTGGAGCTACCGTGCCACCCAGGAAGGGCTGTGAGTACGGGTGTGCCCTCAGGGGGCCAATGCCCAACACTGCGCGCGGGGAGGCCGCGTGGGCTCGCCACGGCGTGGAAAGCTGGCAGCCCACGTGCGTCTGTCCACCGCTCTCCCCGCTGCAGCAGCCGGCGGCAGCTTCGGAAACCAACAGTCATTCGGTAGGCTCCGGCCGCCCTCACGGGCGTACTGCGACTCGGCGCCGGCTTCATAAAGACCGCCCGGAGCCCGCTGGCAGCACCGGAGGGGAACTGCCCCGATGCTGTCTCCACCCAAGAGGCCACCCCAGCAGACCTCATGGGAATCACTTGGGCCGTGAAGCCCCGAGCACACTGGCTCTTGTCATCTCACCCCAAACCAACCCTGCGGCTTAGGTATTGTTGGGCTTTCTCGCCACGTGCGGAGCCTGAGGGCGCAACAGTGCCACACAGCCCAGGGCGACGCAGTCAGGCAGAACCGAACTGGGCTTTACCCACGGCACGCCTGTCTCCAGGACCAGCATTCACACAGCCACATACACCAGAGGCTGTGTTCTTGTTGGCTGAAGCCACACCCCGCTTTCCTCTGGACCCAGGGAGGGTGTACCAACCCTCTGAGGTACGCCCGAGGGCCGGTCGCTGATGAAGGGCTCTCCACGGCCCTGAGGGGAAGGCTGCAGGCAGTAAATCTGGCCTTGCCAATCCCCAGGGCTCGCTGCTCAGACACCGAGCCACTGGGAATCTCAAGGATTATTCAGCTCACCCAAATGTCTCACAGACCCGGCTCTCACTAGTTCCCATCCAAACTGGATGCCACACCCGAGCCAGTGTGGTGGGCAGGGCAGTGCAAAAGCAGGTGGACACCGTGCTTGTGGCTGCATCTCCAAGAACAGCACAGGGTGTGCTGACTGCGGCCCCATCAACACCCTGGTCCAAGGGCACTGGCTGCCGGCTGCGGGGTGCCAGACCCTGTCTTGTCAGAAAGGCAGAGGTGTGGCACTGGCGTGACCTAGAGTCACATGTGCCATCTCAGCTTTGACTGAGCCCTTTGGGCTCGGAGCTGTGCTGTGTGTGGGCACCACAGCCCAGCCTCAATCAAAGGAGGCCACGCATACCACGCTCTTATCATGTGGCCAGACGTGAATGTAATCCCTGTTCAACACCGCCACCACGACTGTTTCTACGCAACATTTTTTGCTTTTTGTTTTTTGTTTTTGAGACAGGGTCTCACTTTGTAGTTCAGGCTGTCCCTGAGCTCACTATGTAGCCTAGGCAAGCCTTGAACTCAGCAATCCTCCTGCCTCTGCCTCCCGAGTGCTGGGATGACAGGCGTGAGCCACCACGGCCGGCACTGTGGTGTGCGGTATTGATGGCTGGTGGGCCTAAGTCTCCACGCCCCATATTATATGTGGTTACGGGGGATCAAACCAGGGACTTTGCGCTTGCTAGGCAGGTGCTGGAACCACTAGGCTAAATCTCCTGCCCCCTGCAATGTGTTTTTTTAAAAGAATATTTCCAAAAAGAAAAGAATTTAAAAATATTTGCCAACTGACTGTAGTCAAGGATGAACGTTCTAACAGAGATGCTGCCAGTGAAAGTGAATCTAGTCTGGCAAAATGTTTCCCTGTGAGTAACAAAGTGCTTTGCTTCTAAAGGGCACAGAGAAACCCCCCGAGAGACAAAAGTTAAAGTGCTTTTCTACAGCCCTTTTCTCTCCTGTAGTCCAGCGCTGACTCTTACGCTCTCCTCTCCAAAGGGAGGCAAAGAAAGACACGGTGCACGTCGGCGACTGCGGCCCCTTCCGCCCCATTATTCCCCGCTGCTGCTTCTCTTCTCCAGGACGACTCCTGCTTCTCCTTTGTTTTTGTGACACCAGGTCTCACATGTCCCGAGATGGAGCTGGCTTCAGGGAGCTCCATGACGGAGGGGCACACAGTCACCCCCGCCCTGCTGCTCTGGGGTCCTCTGTCCGGGACCACGTCTCCTATTGGCCACGTGAGCCCGTTTAGGGATACTGCTGTAGGGCTTCTCACAAAACAAGAATGTCTCTAAACAGGGCCACCAAAAACCAAAATATTGAGGAGGAAGGGAGAGAAAGCTTCAGCAGGAAACAAGAGCTGTGAGTTCACGGCGCACAGCCAGGGCTGACAGGCCCGCCTGACGGCTGTTTATGTGCAGGACCACCCTGGCACTTATTACCATGAGAAGGCGCTGAGAATGCCAGGAGGGGCTGTCAGGAAACGGCACAGAAGAAAGCCAGTGAGAGCGCAGCCGCGGCCGGAGGGGGCACTGGCAGCCTCCCGGCCCCGCCGCCCCCAGCACGCGGCTTTCGCAGGGCTATGAAGGTCTCAGAGAAAGACGGACACCCACACGCCAGCTCCTGGGCCACGCTCAAGGCTGCAGTCAGTGCTGCGGCCAAGCGGGCGGCCCTGCCTGACAAGGGAGACGCAGGGCCCCACGAGGCAGGGAGACAGCGCGAGACGCTCCCCTCCCCCACTGTCTCCCAGGGAGTAGCAGGGCCCCCCAGAAGCCCTTCCTCCCCCTGCCCTCGGCGTCAGAGGGAGAACGATGGTGTCATAATTAGTGATACAAGCGGTGAAACCCCATGTTCTTGTTCTCCAAGAGCACAACAGTGCCGGTTCCTCTCCCCATCGAGAGAAAAACGCAAACCAAAAAACACTGCCCCTGTGAATCTCATCAGGGCTATATCCAGGGATGGTGCATCGCAGGCCAGGCACACGCAGCACCTCTGCAGGGGCCTTTCCCTTCCAGAACCGCGCCTACCCGTCACGGACCTCAGCTGAACCGCGACGCCAGCATCTTCCAGGGAAGAGCAAGGTGAAGGCGGACACGCACCCACGCCGCCTGCCCTGGGCGCCTGCGTGAAAGCAGCCTGGAGCGGGGAGCACAGGGCAGTCGGGCCCAGGGGCGAGTGAGGGAGTGTCCCAGCGGGCCGCCGCGGGAAGCGGCATCTGGAGCAGCAGAGGCCAGGCTCCTGGCACTTGAAGGTGGAGGTGATCAGAGGTCCAGGCCGGGGTGCTCAAGGAACCCGAAGACGTCTGTCTGCAAGCAGATCAGAGTGCAGGATGGTCCCGCGTGACGTAACCTGTGTTGCTATCCAAGGTCAGAGCTGGGAAGCTCAGGTCATTGTTAGAAACGACTCAGAGGGCCGTGTGTGCGTCTGTCCCTGGACTCTCCTGTGCCTGACCAGCGCCCACCCGGGGGCATCCTCTTCCCAAAGAGCTGTCGCTGTGCGAAGGTGCCGTTTAAAGGGCACCGAGACCGCACCTTTCTGCCGCACCCAGGCCCGGCACTGTCTGTCGGCTTCTCTTCCATTAGCGTCTCTAAGGCCTTTGCTTCAGCCTTAGCACCCCGGGCGGCTCCACACTCATGGACCCAGCCAGCTGGGGCCCAGCTGTTTATGGAGCACCAGTCAGGATTCTAGGTGAACCGGAGGTGCCTTAAGCACCTCACAGGACTGCGTGCGCTACGTGCACACACTGCTTTGTAGGGGACACAAGGACTCCAGCAGCAGAGCTGCAATTGCTCAGGGTGTCTGGGGCCAAATTCGGTGTCCACAAAAGTCTACACCTGTCTCGGGAAGCAGCTCATCTAGTCACCTGGCCCTGGAGCAGAAGTAATATTATCCGAGGGCTGGGACGCGCAGGGATCTCCGGACCTACATCCAGAAAAACACATCGGAACAGAAGGGGACAGGTGTTCTCACCACGAGGGTCTCATGCGACCTCCCACTGCTTCGCTGGCAGTTCGGAGGGCAGAGCGACTCTCAGTCTGAACTGTCTGTATGTCAGTCTGTCAGTCTTCCTACTGGTAAAGGGAGACTCAAAAGCACTATGCTGGAAGTAACACAGGAAGACAGGAAAGCCAGCTGGTGCGTCAAAGGCTCGCGACGGGGAAGGCTCCTCATCAGAAGTGACGAGAATCACTCTCGATGGTTTTCTGCAAATGGAAATGATCCTCCAATACTCAGTTATTCTGATGGAAATTCAAGACCAGAGACAGAAGAGTGTGGTATGCTGGCTGAGTGGCCTCTCGTAGTCTCTGCACTTTAATCACTCTGTGTGTGTGTGTGTGTGTGTGTGTGTGTGTGATTCGAGTTGGAACCCAGGGCTCCACAGATACTAGGCAAGCACTCCACCTCTGAGCTACCTGATAGGGTCTCTAGCTTGCCCAGGCTAGCCTCCAACTCACAGGCCTGCTTCAGCCTCCCTTGCAGCTAGGGCTACGGGTCTGTGCCACTGCACATGAGCCCTACGTCTGTCTTTGCTTTGGTTACAGCCGCCCTGAGTCCACAAGCCAGAGCCACCCTCTCAGGACAAATTCGAGCTCTTACTCAAGGCCAGACCCCACTGCAGTGGCTTCTCTCTCACTCAAAGGAAGCAGAAAGGCGCCAGTGCCTCCCCCGTGCTCTCCTCGCCCACACAACGCGTTCTTGTTCTTTCTGTAACTTCACGCACGGCCTGCTTTCTCCAGCCCCCACACTCGCCTCTTGGCATCACTGAGATATCCTAGCAACACTCCTGTCTAGACACCCACATTCTTTGGCTTTACAGTTTCTCGTATCTTTGTTCAGATTTCACCATTCAAAGGAAATGTCCCCCATCGCCTTAGAGTGACAGTCCCCCCCCTTCCATGCTCCCTCCTCGCCCCTCCAGGCCGAGCGCACAAGGCCGGCTGGTTTCATTTGGTTTGTCATCTAGAGGCTGCGTCCGAGCAGGACAGGAGCTGGCGGGTTTGCGGAGTTTCGCCACCCTCAGTGCCCAGCACAGCGTCTGGCATCCGGAAAGCACCGGGCTCTGATGATCGCACAGGGGCCACTTCTCCCTTGGGGATACTTAAGGGTTCCAAAACTCCGCTAATTCTCAGCTTCCTGTGAACACCAAATAAATAACTTGCTCTCTCTGATCGCTGGTGTCCCTTCAGTCCAAATCTGGTTCTTGCGCTTTAATGTTTAATTCATAACTGCAGAATTAAATGCACACGGCAGATGTCCAAGAGGAGGCTGTGTGACCGACCGTGTGGTCCCAGGTAAGCGATGAGTGGCAGACGCTGTGAGCCCAACGCCACGCGCCTGCACATGGAGAGGGCACCGGGGGCACCGCTCTGCGCTGGCAGTCACCGGACACCCCGTGTGCCCCAGGACGCTGTCCGCTCCCCGGGGACACCACCTGGCTGACATTCTTCTCCACATGGGAAAAATGTCACCTCCGGACTGCGACAGTGCGGAGAAGGGCAGCAGACGAGCGTCACAGAGCTGGGTCTCCCCTGTCTTCCTTCTGACTGGGACACCGAAAAGCAGAAAAAGCCCGAAGATCCCCAGTCCGGTCTGAGACAGGTATCTCGGCTCAACGCTGCACAGAGGAAGGCGCTTCTGAAGGGCAGGCCGTCCAGCCTGCGACAGCGACGCCAGGCCCAAGGCTCTCTGACGCTGTGTGGCGGAAGGAGCCCGGGAGCCCCCGCTGCTCTCGCCCTCGCACGAGCCCCGCCCGCCGGCTCAGTGGCTCGCGGTTCCCAAAACGCGAGGCCCGGCCTGTCCTGCACGCCCTGCTCGGCTCTGAGCCCGTCTGGCCTCAGGCACACTGACCCGCATCCTTCCGGCCACTGCCGGCACCGGGAAGGCTGCTCCACTTCAGGGCTCCGAGGATTCGAGGCGACCAGATCCAACTGCTTTTTAAACTGACTTTATTGGTGGATTTCATATATATATTATGATCACAGTCCACACTGAGAGTTTATACCAAGTACATGACACACCTTCTCATTTTCTGCTACCCCCTGCCCTCCCTACGACCTCCCACCCCTATATACTTAAGTTTTGTTTCCTTTTTTTTTTTTAACCATCAAATTTTTTCCTTCCCTTCTTTACTTTACCAAGTCCAATTTCTGAGCTCCTCTGAGAACCTGCTTCATAGTTAAAATGTAAAAAGGTTCAATTCAAAAATGCAACTATTCATCATGGTAAGTAAACAAAACTAGGAACCTAGCTCAAAACTCTTAGGAAACATTTAGATCTGAAGGACTCAGCTTTGAGGGGAGCTAGACTGCCTTTCCCTTAGGCAGGGCTCTGTGTGTGTGTGTGTGTGTGTGTGTGCGCGCGCGCGTGTCTGAAACCAGAACTGGTATTTCTAGGATGTTTTGAAGGGAGCCAGTGGGAGAGCATGAAGCTTGTGAGTCCATCAGGCCTGGATACAAGACCTACTGGGTCTGTAATGCTGGGAAACCTGCTCAGTCTTCCTACCTGTGAAATGGGCACAATATCCTTCTGGCAAAGGTGACCTAAGGATTAGTACTAAGACATGCAAAACCCTGGCTAAGGGGTATCTTTATGGTCACGTCCCCACTCGGGCAGAGCCCTCCAGCTACTGCAGTTGGCATTTGATGTGCCATATCAGGAACGTACAACAGCCCCCTGGACCCCATGCCTGCAGTCAGTGACCGTGGGTACAGGAATTCCATCGCCCAGAGAGAGCTTTTGAGGGGTGGTGACAAGGTGGTTTTTTGTTTTTACTTGGAAGATCAGTTTGTGCTCAATTAATAGCCTAGACTGATTGGTAAGATTACATTCAGTCGCGCTGGGGATTTAGCTCCAGTGGTATCGCACCTACCTTGGAAGCACAAGGGCCAGAGTTCAGTTCCTAGTACACCCCTCCAAAAAAAATCATATTTAGTCAAGTCAAAATTTTAATTATAATTCAGAAGGATTTTTGACAGTCCCCTAACAATTTTAGGTTCTGATTAATTCTGGAAAGTGGCATCTATTTGCCTTAACAAAAGCAGATGTCTGTGTCTGTTCTATACACTAGTGTGAATTTATAAAAAATGTGAATTAATAAAGTTCCTGCTCCCTTCCATCAAACAGAGTTCAGACACAGTAGAGAAGCTGGTTACTGTGTCAGCACTTAGGTCCCACTGTGGAAGTTCAGAGGCCGGTGGCAGGACTGGGGTTTGTTGGATGTGCCTCTCTCTACAACAGACTTCCTGTCTACCTGGCAAGTTCTGGAGTCACTCGGCCACGACTGCCATCCTTTCTTAAGAAGACAAGATGGACTTGCTTTCTCGAATCCAGACCCGTGTCATGTTCTTTGCTCCTCTGATCTCAGAGTGAGGTCTGCCTTCTGAGTGTGTGTGTGTGTGTGTGTGTGTGTGTGTGATGGGGTTAGAAGCTGGTAAATACCCAGCACTTTCTACCTGCTAAAGCAGGGAAAATATGCAAAGCGAAAATATGATACTGAGAGGTAGAGTCCAGAAATTTCTTCCCCAGATGTTCATGTACAAAAAAACCCAAATTGATATGACACATCTGGAAAAGCTGACTGAATATTGCTTCCTCTCCCATGTTAAAAAATGAAAAGAATGACAAAGAAATAATTCTCAAGAAAATCTGGCGATGTCTATAAAATTTCTCTTCCTTGAGAGGATGAAGAGAACTACTTGCTAACTGTAGAAACTTCTTTGTCTCACAGTACAGGAATCCGGTATCAAGCATGTTTGGCAAAGGCTACAGGTTACACTCTGCTAACACCCGTGACATTATGAGAAGATAAACCCACTGTGAGAACCGCACAGAACT
>PVIC010024974.1:0-25665 GCA_004025085.1 Thryonomys swinderianus
CACATTTGTTGTTGGTGTCGATTCTCCTCCCGCGTCTGGCTCGTTCCCGGGGGACCTGAGGGTGATGTTCATTGCAAGTGCAGGAGTGTGAACGTAGGAAGGGGCCCCAAACACACACGTTATCCGCACCCACGTGTCCTCAGACCCACTCTGTGTGTTAGTTTGTCACACTGAGACGTAGATTCAGAAATTGATGCTTCACCAGCGTGTCATTATCCTGACAGTGCATGCATCGTGTATGAATTACTTCTCAGAATTGGACTTTGAGGTGGAAACATTCTGATAAAGTGATAGAAGGTAAACAGATGTGTTGTAAGGTGACTATCAAGAAGAATAAACCCTCTGGTTCGGCCCTGACCCCGCCCACCGCTCCTGCTTCTGCTGGGCCTTTCCCTTGGTAAACAAGGTATTTGAGGTGAACCCCGTGTTTCTTCCTGTGCAGATTCTGAGCTTTGCCTCTTATCTGCGTGCAGTGGGGATCCTCCTACCGGCTCTCTGGAGGTTCAGAGCCACCTCTGTGGGTTTTCCCTTCCTTAGTTGGGCACCGCGTGTGATTAGCTCCTTGTGGTGATGATAACATTTTCCATTCTGGCTATCGCTCTTGACTTGATTGTTTAGAAGATGGACAAATGGTTCTGAGACTCATTTTGCTATGTATACCTTGCAAGTGTTGTGGTATTTAACACTCAAATTTAGGCGTTAAATGCATATTTGGGAAACACTGTGGCAATACGGTTTCATTTTCTGCATTACCCCTGGGTGGTTGCAAAGCTCCTCCATAATGAACAGCACACCTGCCCTTCCAAGAATCCCGAGAGAAGGGGAGAAATCCCTGAGAATTAAATGTGATAAACAGCAGAAAGTGGCTCTGGCACAGGGCAAACACTCACTGAGTGCTGCTGGGCGCAGTTATTGACCCATATCGCTGATGAGAGGTGCGGTCAGAGTAGCCGAGGCCTTGCTGAGGTACCCAGAGAAAGAGCAGGATTCGGTTCAGAATCTAAGCTTCCGGGCTCTGGACAGTTTTAAGAAAGTATCCCCTGAGGTTGCAGTCATGGGAGGAAAACAGCAGAGCCCCCAAGGAAGAGTAACATGACAGGTTTTATGGTGGGTGAGTAGGCAAAAATGTTCAGGGACAGAGCCGAGCTCAGGGGACAGGGTGAGGCCCAGCCATGCACCACAAGCAGCGATATTGTTCGTTTCTTGTTCCTCAAATGCTCCCTCTCCCCTCAGCGTCTTTGCAGGTAATACTCTCCTCTCTCATCTTACCTATCTTCTCCAGATTCCCCACCTGTCCCCCCGAGTCATGCTCATGCTTCTGATTTACCCCCAACACCTCCTCTTTCAGGATACCGTCCCCAAGTCATGCAGCCTCCATCCACACCTACTGATAGGTGCCAAGGGTCTCTCTCTAAGCCTCCTGTGGACACTGGGAGGTGGCTGACAGCTCCCACCGCTCCAAACCTCCTCTAGTTTACTTCACTGCCCTCTGCTAGGAAGAAGTGTGGAAGCCCTGCTGGCCCCTGGTCTGGCCAGTGGAGGCGTCTAGGGTGCAGCCATGAAGCCTCGGAGAGGAGGAGCGACGGAGGTATTTCCACCAGGATGATATATTTCTGACTCTGCCCTTTTGACAGCGAAGGGTACCCGTGTTGGGACTTTCGGCAGGAAGCGGCCACCCTCGGGGAGTCAGAACCAGGCCAGGAGGTGAGAGCAACCCTGGTGCCCCAGAGCCAGGCTCTGTTGTGTCTGCAGCCCAGAGCCACCACCCGGGTGATCTCCTTTACGCTCACCCCGTTAGGGCAGTGCCCAGAGGGGAGGAGATGCCCAAGCTCGAGCAGGAGCTGTGCTGCTTACGTTCTTACTCCCTCACTCTGGGAAGCCCCGGGTTCCCGCACTCACTGAGGCAGGAAAACCACCATGGACATCTCATCCTTCCGGGCTGTGGACTAACTACAGATAAGCAGCAGCTGCCGCCTGCACAGTAGGGTCACTCCCGGATTGCCCACCCCGGACCCGGGGGAGCAGGCCGAGTCCTCGCCCTCGGGCCCAAGAGCCTCCCCGGGGTGTGCACGCGTGGCCTGGGGAAACCTGCTTCTGCAGGAGAAGTGGGACAGAGCCGAGGACCTGGGAGGCGTTACCATGCCCACCCCGTGGCCTGCCAGGAGAGGGTCGCCCTGCCAGCCTTGCGGCTGCTGGCACTCAGCAGATCTCCAGCGCTCTGCTCTGCGCATTTTCTCACGTGACTCTGACCACCGAGCATGAAGCTGGCAGAGCAGGTGTGTTGGTGTCCACTTCGCAGATGAGTAAGCAGCCTCAGGGTGTTCAGGAGCCTTGCTCGGATTCGCACAGCTTCAGTGGCGAAGGTCTGTTTTCTGCCTCCTGCTCAGCAAGTCTTCCTGTGAACCCCCTGTAAACGCACCAAGCGAACGAATTCGTTCTCATTTTTAATCCCTGAAGGAGAACTCTTCTGTTCTCCACCAAAGCCAGGGTTGTAGTGAAAACATGTAGGCTTAGAACTTGAATTGTGACTCTTCCTCTTTCTAGCTGTATGATTTTAGCCTCAGTCTTCCTTGCGTTTACATGTACACAAGGTAGGCGTACACGCCTGACATGCCATTGAGTTGTCGTAAGGGTTAAAACTAACAACAAGCATCTGTTGACTATTTTCCACATCCTGGGCTCAGTTTTAAATACCTTACATGCACTGATTCATTGCATTCTCACCACAACACTTTGTTCTTCCGTATAGGCTGTCATGACTTCCTTGCACAGAGAGAAAACAGAGAAGCAGAGAAACTTATCCCATGTTACACAGCAAGCAAATGGCAGAGTCAGGATTCTACCCGCGGTTGACTCCAGAGCCAAGGCCTTGATGTCTGTGCTATTCCGTCTGTACACATGGAGTTAACCCTCTACTATAGAAACTCAGTCAGTAGCTGTTGCTACTCTTTGGAAGAGGCTTGGGTTAATTTAGAAGCAAACTGACCAGCTAACTACCTGAGCCAAACCAAAAGGCATACATAGTCAAAAACTTATTCTTCAACTTATTCTGACACGGAATCTAATTTCTTAGCAGGAGCTCTCTTCCCTTGGGCCAGGAAGTCACCTGCAGACAGTTGCCAGTGATTGGAGACATTTCTGACTGTTACAACTGTGAAGTTGTACTGCTAAACAATGCCCACCCCATCCCTCTACAAAGAATTATCTGACCCCAAAGGTTAATAGGCTGAGGTTTTAAAATTGCTTTAATATTGAATACGTCGTGATAAGTTAAGACTTCAGTCTTAAACAGCACTATTGCTTTGCTTTGCTTTTCTTTGAGGGTCTTTTGGCACTAGGAAGGCCCAGTGCTTGCCAGCTGAGCTACATCCCCAGGCCGAGGATCACTATTAATACCCAACTTTGTCACATAATCTGACAGAGCCATGTCCTGTTTAACACTGATCTATTGATACAACTTTACAGTTCAGTATGTGCTATCATCGGTTTTCCTGACTGTTGATTTAGTGGCTGTTGTTACAAAGCAAAGGAGATGTGTGCCCTAGAAATGGTCTGGCTGGGCTAGGGCTTGTGGTAGAGTTACAAAATAGAAGCTGTTTTTCTGTCAAGTTATGTTACCATGCCTCAAATTGCTGACATTTCTTCCAATATGTTGAAGTAGGTCATAAGCTCTCAGCAATGCCATTTCCTTCCCACATGCAACTGTATGAATCCCTGATATCTCTCTGTTCAGTCTGATGTTTTTTTCCTGTTATGTAATGTACACACCAACTATATTTCTAAGGTTCCATTTTTTTTTTAACCTCTTCTGGAAAGTCAAGTCTTCAAATTGGTGAAAATTTACTTTGCCAAACAGATCTCTGACCAGAAGAACAATCTTGGTACCTTTTCATATCTGAAGTATCTGTGATACCTGGCAGCACATGGAGCTTTCTTCCTTTGTTGGAGAACACTGCCTTGCACCATCATGCCTCACTGATTTCCATAATAATGTGCATTGCCTAAGGACTCCGTGTATAACCCTGGAAGAAGTTGTATCTGTCAGTTTTAACTAAGTTGCAATGTAGTAACAAACAACCCCCATGAGCTCATAATTAAAGAGACTCATATTTTGTTCACATTGTGTGCATTGTGCCTTGGCTGCTGTCTATTTCAGGCAGTTGTGATTCAGACCCAAAGAATAGGCCTTCCTTGGGACATCGGAGTGTCATAGTGAAGGAAAAGAGCAAAGGTGGACAATACTGGTACATGTCACCTATGCTCAGACTCTGTTAGTCAGTGGAAGTCAGGGGCCAAGGCACATTTCTAATTCCTTTCATAAGCCCCCACACAGGAAGCAAATATTCTAGACAACTGTCTAGGCTGTTTAAAGGAGTCTGTCTTTGCCATCAGTGTCCTGACCCTCAGAGCCAGGAACTTGGCCTTGAATTATTACTTTTTCAAGAAGTTTTTGTCAAGACACAGAAGAAGACTATAAAGACAAAGAGTTAAAGAGGGAAAATTGTCAGATTCTGATGAGTGATTTATGAGCAGCAAGAATGGGCACTAATAATGCCCAGGAAAAAAAGAAAAACAGAAGTTCAGGGGCAACTGCTAAGATCCCAGCTTGGGTGGCAGACAAATGACAGTGTCTACAACTGAGGTGAGGAGCAGAAAGGGAAAGGGAGGTTAGAAGGAGAAAGACATGTTTATTTTTGGCCCTGTAATAAGAGATCTCCTGGGGACGCTCACATGGCAAAGGCAATGGACTCAGGGTATTTGAGTAAAGCCGTGAGAGTGCTGAGCCGAGGACCGAGGCCTGAGGTCCAGGAGCATCTCAGTGGCCACGGCAGCTCTGCGGGTTGCCCTTATCAAGCGTTTACATATGCCAGGCGCTGTGCTAAGCAGCGGACACATACGTTTCTTACTTAGCTCTGGCAGTAGCCGGATAAGCAAGTTGATATTATTTATCCTCACTTGGTAGATGAGGAAATAAAGCCTAGAGAAGTTTCAAAAGGAAAAAAAGAAAATGGCCTACATCTCACACTTAGAAAACTGTAAAACAGGACCCAAGCTCTTTGCCTCCACAGCCCACATTTTAACCACTTCTGCTGCTCGTGATGGAGCTGTCAACAACGAGGCACCACAGGTAGAGAAGAACCTAGGCCAGGGTGGGACTCCGAAGCATACGAATATTGAAGGATGATGAAAAAGAAGGAGGAAGGGGAGGGGGAGGAGAAGAAGAAAAAGAGAAAAAGAAACTTGGAAGAAAACAGATGATACCAGAGTATGTCAGCCTCAGAACTCAGGGGTGTAGGGGTCTCCAGAGCCAGGGACAGCGGGGTGCTCCAGGGGCGGAGCTCAGAAGTATGCACAGGTGTTGATACATATGTTCTGATGACGAGTGCCTCTGACCTCGGGGGAATATTTACAACCACCATGTCCTCTACCCAAGACCTGGGCCGCAGAACAGCTCATCAGTACCAGCTTACAAACATCTATGTGCTGCTGCTACACATTCTTTGAACTCAGCCTCCAGAAGCTGTTGGAGTTTTATTTTGTTTTGCTTATGTGTGTGTGTGTGTGTGTGTGTGTGTGTGAGACACAAGGCCTTATCACTGAGCTATGTCCCCAACTCTCTCTATTATTTATAGATTATTATAATGTATTTATATATTATTTATATTTATATTATAAAAATATATTATTATTTATATATATTTGTTATTTTGAAACAGGGTCTCACCAAGTTGTTAAGTTGCCCGAGTTGGGCTTGAACTTGTGAGCATCCTGCCTCTGCCTTCCAGAGGCCTGGGATTGAGGTCACATGCCACCTTACCTGGCTGAGATTGCTTCAGTGTTCTCACCTGTATAAGTGGCCCTTTGTTTCTGACTCTGTTAACCTGGCTTTTAGACTCTGTGTGTGGATACTTGTCCTGGGTCCTGCATTGTTCTTCTAGTTTAGGAAACCTAGATTTACACCTCATCCTTAACCTTGGCTAGTATGACCCTTCACCTTGAAAGAGTGAGGTGTCACCGTACCTTAACCAGCAAGGCTGTTGTTATCGCTGGTGTTTCTCTGCACTCAGCCTCAGCGTGGGGAAACTGGGGTCCCGAGTGGTTTTTCTGTCTGTTTATGTGAGACAGATGTCTGAAGAATGGGCTGCTGGTCTGAGGTCACAGCTCACTGGTCAGGCCTTGTCGAGCTTACCCTGCCTGAGGTCAAGCACAAACTCTCTGTCTTCCTATGCTTTTACATCCAGCTCCAAATCTGAGGCTTATATGCATCTGGGCATGAGAAGACACTTTATAGATGGGGTTTCTCAGTGCTGCTAGGAGGGCAAAGGCTGGAAAGCAGCCGGGCCGCTGCACTGAGGCGTCACCGCGGACACCACTGAGTCGCAGAACCCTGATAGACCAACTGGCCAGCGCTCCCGCTGGGTGAGCAGTATCTTGTCAGCATTAGAGGAGCTAGACACACACCTGCCTCATGCTTAGTGACTAGCCTGAATGAACCAGTGCTCTGGGGCCCCTGTGAAGTGAGTCTGCCATGATCCTCAGTGTCTCTGTGTACAGCTGGAGGCTGCACCCCTACATTTCCCTCCTACATTGCACCCTTACTGGGGTACTAGAGTTAGAAAATAAAAACATAAGACTCCAGTTCATTCTGTGCTAGCTTGCTGGTGATTTAGCTCAAGTGGAACCACACCTACATTTTGTCCTAGCTTCCCATTTTGATTAGTATATGTTTACAATAATTACATTCATCTTGGGGAATTGGTACATGTACAGATTGTATTTTAATCATTATTTACTTCCCCTTCTCTTTGGCCTCCCATCTCCCCCCATTCCCAGTTCCTCTTCCCATATCCATAAAGTCTACTTCTTTGTTTCCTATCATCTATGTATTTTGCTCTTTAAATCATTTCTATTTTGTTTTATTACATAAGAGAAACCGTGGGATACTCTACCTCCTGTGTCTGGTTTATTTCACTTAGCACTAGGGTCTCAAGATGCATCCACCTTCCTACAAATGACTCCACTTTGTCCTTTTTTAATAGCTGAGTAGTACTCTACTGTGTGTATACATCACATTTTCTTTATCTGTTGGTAGATCTGTGATCATCTCCAAGATTTAGTTATTAAGAGTTGAAGACACCAGTTAAATTTGAACTTCAGATAACAAAAATGATTTAGCATAAGCATATGGCACACAACATTTAGGGATACTAACATTAAATCATTACTTATTATTTATTAGAAAT
This sequence comes from Thryonomys swinderianus, assembly GCA_004025085.1. Taxonomy (NCBI): domain Eukaryota; kingdom Metazoa; phylum Chordata; class Mammalia; order Rodentia; family Thryonomyidae; genus Thryonomys; species Thryonomys swinderianus. The sequence continues at coordinate 7,245 of PVIC010024974.1, forward strand.
TCAAATTAATTAGTTGTCCTAAATTTTACCTGGCAGGGCTGTAGCTGCCTTAGCATCCAATAATTTGGGCTTTGGTAGAACTTCATAAGCCTTATGATCCAGTGGGCCTCCACTTCTTCAGAAAGTACTAGAGCACTTAGTGAAGACAGTCACATAACTGGGCCTCTGCTAGGACTGCGGGGGTTTCTCACTGCTGCTGGGGTCCTGACTCTCTAGTTCCTGATTCTCCGGGTCCACGAAATCTTATCTGAGACTCCATAACCTCATTCACCTTCCATCAGGTGCGCTTGGGAGACGGCGAAAGATGGCTTTCTAACGTGTCCACAGTGTGTGGAGCCCGTGGTGTCCCGCATGACCAACATCCTGCCTGACTTTCCGGAAGGTGACCTTGGCTCTTTGTCTGCACCGTCCTGATGCTGACCCCAACACCTCCATGTGCACAGCGGTCCAGCGACGCCTACGCAGTACTCTTTTTCTGGCACTCCTGGTTACCCGAAAGATAAGCATCACCAAAGCAGTCTCCAGAAAGAAATGCGTGGACCGAGTTCAGTGGAGACAGGTGCCTGTGGTTCTGGAGGGAAAGATCTCCTTATCACTTGAGGTCACTTAGACAGTCCGAGCCACGCTTCCTGGCACTCTGCTCTCTGTATAAACTGCCCCAGTACTGACCTCCTAGACAAAGAGGGAAGTTGGCCTGATGGGCTGAGGTTGACCCTGTGTCAGGCAACTCAAGACTCTTTGCGCCAATGTAGCAAAAACAGCATACCAGGAGTTGTTCTAAGGGCTCACTTCTATTAGTTAGCTGAATATTCATAATAACCCTAACGAGTGTGCACTGTTCCTATTGCTGTTTTATAGGTAGAGAAACTGAAACCCAGAGGTAAAGTAATTCCTCTACAGTCACACAGATACAAATTAAATAGCAATTTACATTTGCTGGCAAATGAAATTTGAGACTTAAATCCGGGTACTTCCAGGTCCAGAGCTGTCTTCCTAGACAACGGACCGAATCTAAGCAGTCTTGTGCCGCGGAGACAGGCGCTGCCCACGCCGTCCTCAGCAGCTGGCTGTCAGGGGGTACGATGGACAGTGGTGACTCCGGCCTGCCTCAACCAGAAGCTGGGCCCAGGCTCTGCCTTGAGTGCTCCTCAGGGGCATATCCAGCAGCCCGAGTTGCAGAGCAAGGCTCCGTCCTTGACGCAAGGAGAGGCAGACTCGCCTCAGAGGCTCCTGCTTGAGGGTTTCGCAATCTTCCTGTTCACACGATGTGAGAGTATTTCCGACATTTTCACATAGTCCTCGTCCAGAGCCCGGCCCCCTTTGGAGTGGCTCGGAACAGTGTAAAGGGCCAGGAGGCCTTCCCAGAAGGGAGAGGCGGGCTGTGCCCATCTCCGGCACGAAGGTTTGAGTGCAGTCTCAGCCCCGCCCCGCCCTGTCCCGTTCTGCGGTACGCAGCCCTTTTGGGCAGACGTGCAGGTTCTGACGCACTACCCCCAGAACAGCCGGACCTGAAGCAAAGCCAACTGGGCTCCGCGAAGGACAGCTACGACTTCTGGTGCACACACCTCGAGGACACCCTGCCGGAGCCTGGCCTGCTTTCCGGCCTCTCCCGGGGGCACAGCTCCAGGACGATGGCACACTTCCCTCCCTGCGTGCCTTCTCTGGCCACTGCGGCCACTTCTGGGATCTGCGAAAGCAATGCCGTCCAGCCAGACCCCTCTCTGGGCTCCAGTTTGAGCCTGTCAAGTGCGCACGTACTTTCCCACCACCCCCGGACGGGCGGCAAGAGAGTACATGGGGAATGCTTTTATTGCTTTCCTCCCAGAACTTCTTTTCTCTGGAACAGCATCCTGAGTGTTTTCTTGGGCCTCGTCTTCTCAGTGCTATCGGTACTCCTGCAGCTACATAGCACCTGGCAAGGTACATACTAACTAGGCAAACTTCGACGAGCGAGCCGTATCCTGGCTGGCAGAAACTCTGAAGAGAAGGTCTGAGTGCAGGATACCATTTCATTCTTCCCCGGGGACATTCACTCTGCCCAGTTCATGTGCAAGCTAGAAGATCTCTAAAAAATAACAGCATCAGCAACAACAGCTCACAGTTAACAAGTACAAACTAGGGGCCACATTCAGCACTAAAGGCTTTGTAAATTCTTTTCAATTAATTCTCACAATGGTGAGGACATTATTTTACCCCCAATTCACACCTGAAAAAACAATGCCAAAGGTCACACAAGTAAATGTTAAAACCAGATTTTAATTTTTTTTTTTTTTTTTTTTGAGACAGGGTCTCGCTTTGTAGTTCAGGCTGGCCCTGAGCTCACTATGTGGTCCAGGCAAGCCTGGAACTCAGCAATCCTCCTGTCTCTGCCTCCCGAGTGCTGGGATGACAGGCGTGAGCCACCAAGCCCGGCACTGTGGTATGTGGTACTGATTGCTGGTGGGCGTGAGTCTCCACGCCCAGCACTGTATGTGGTTTCCGGGGATCGAACTCAGGACCTTGCGCTTGTGAGGCAGGCGCCGGAACCGCTGAGCTAACCCTCCGGCCCCCACATTTTAATTTTAAGAGTGGGCACTCAGTGTCTCTGCTGCTAGTCTGCCGATTTCCCCTGCCCGATCTCCCAACCTCGGCTCTTTTCTAGCTCTCCAGCGACCCACTCCAGTAGAGAGTATGTGAACTTGTTCCTGAGGGGAAACAAGGTCACAGTGTCACCATGGCCCACGGGCTGAACCACGGGAAAGGTTGAGAGCGGTTGTTTTAATTTGACTCTTGGAAACAGACTCTGCCTGAAAGAATGAGGAGTCCTCTGTATTCTGCTCTTTTGTTCTTACACGGATGGATCCTGAGCACCCGACATAGTGCCCAGCTCACGGTAGGTGCCCGACAGACACCCAGCTCGTTGAAGGTGGCCTAAGGGGGAGCACAGGGTTCACTCAGGCACGTGTGTAAGTGGCAGGAAAGGGAGCAGAGCTGGAGGCTGCGTACTGTTTCCCAGCTCCTCTGTTTCTTCTCCGTCTTTTGTTTTTGAGACAGTGTCATGTTATGCGGTTGAGCCTGGCCTTGAACTCACTAGGATGCTCCCGGCTGGCCTCAAACGTACTGAGATCCTGTTGGCTCGGCAGCCCCCCCGCCCCCCGCCCATGCCCAGCAGGGCTGGGATCGAGGGCTATTCGTTTTCTTCGTCCTGTTCCCACTGACACACTCTGGTGCTCTTCTTGCGTGTCCTCTACCTCCTCCTTCCTTCTTATCGCAGTTCTGCTTCCTCGCAGCTCTGATTTCCCGTGAGCCCCGCAGTCACACTCTCGAGGGCCACTGTTTCAGCTCCCGCTTGCAGCACCGACTGCTTCTTGCTACCCTTTGTTCCTAACTCGGATCCCACAATGAGCCAATGCGATCGACTCCGCCCACGTTTTCTGTTCCAGCCGTGGCTTTTGGAGGGGGCAGCCCTAGGGTCAGGGACCAATTCCCGGTCCATTCGGGAGCCATCCCTGGGTAAAGAACGACCGAGCGCTGCTTCTCAGAGCAGGGGGCCGTGGGTGGGGCAGTTTCACCTCAAAGAGGAAGTTGGGTGTGGCGGGCACTGTGTTGACACAATCCAGTACGGGAGTAGTGCTCCTGGGGACCCATCTCGTCTCGGAGAGGTAACTGTGGGTTTGGACTTGTCACACACTCCCAGGAAAGCCCAGCCAAATGCAGCTGGTAAGTGACGAGTGTGGAGCTGCTCGTGGCTTCCCTCTCTCTGCACCTGCTTCCTCTGGGCTGCTGTGTTTTCCAGTTTGTACTGACTGGAGTCGGCTCGCTTCCGGTTCTCTCTTCAGCGTAGGTGAGTTGGCTTTTAGCTCGCTGCTTCCCCCTTGGGAAAAGGTGGGTGCTTGGATTCAACTTTGCTTCCGGGTCGTTCTCTCCATCTGGAAGAGCTGGTCTGACCTTTGGTTTACTTGTCCCTTCTGATCCAAACCGACTCTGTCCAGAGTGTCGCTCACCGAAGTGTGCGCTCCGTTTCCAGGCCCACCTGCCTGCTGGGGCCTTGACGTGGAGAAGTAGCTCATGACCGGAGGGAGAGCAGTTTTAGAGGAATGGCTGGGCAGAAACCAAATCGAAGCGAGTTGAGGAAGTGGAAACAGTGACTGTACGACTCCTCGGCTGAGAAGTACAGATGAAAAAGAGAGGAAGAAAACAACTATGTGTCAAGAGTTTTTTTTGTGTGTGTTTTTTTTTAATTGTTAAAGAATTTGTTGCCAGCTACATTAGGTAATTCATGCTTTTATAAAGCAGTTTATAAATCCCAAAAATTGTGAATAAGTGTACAATATCCCATTAAGTCACTACCCAAATAACTATGGCAGTTACCAGTTTTTAAGCACCTACAAACAGGATGACACTAGTAACTTTAGAGATAGTTTTCATTTCTTATGTCACACAAAGTCCCCAACGAGCCAGAATTCAGACAGCTTCTCTTCCCTCGAGTAATGAGTGAAGCTCACTGATTTATAAGGGGGTTATAAATTTGGCTGAGAAAGGGCCCAGATTTTGTTTCTGTAAAATTTTAGTCCTATCCTATACAGCTATGCCTAAGGAAATTTCTAGGTGGATGGATCGCTGGGAAAGGAGAGAAAGACAGGGCTCTCCAGAGAGTGCAGTGTTTTGAGGAAGGAGTCTGCCGTGGTGAGAGTGGGGCACCACCAGCCTGAGAGGTAGAGCAGGTTGGCAGTCACAGGGCAGGATCGAACCCATGTGCCGGGAAATGTCTTCCCGGAAGGAAACAAAGAAGGCCCTCTGTGCAGTAGAAAGAGTCATTTTACAAAGCTCTGTGACGTCCCAGGGCCTGTCACCCAGTGGGAAACTAAATGTAACACCAGAAGGGCTTTCTGTTTTTTTGCTTTAGACGAAGATGCCAACAGACACAGCAGGGGTCACCGCAGATTCAGTTTCCCACAAAACCAGAACCACAAAGCTCACAGAGACGCTTTCTTCCAACTTGCAGCAAGGTAACAGAGCCTGATTTCACTTAGTTCTGTAATAACACTTGACCTTGAGCACCGATGCAGAAAAAATGGACTCTGGGACTCCCCGTTTTTTTCAAAAGCATCAATGCCTGGGGGGAATCACACAGGACACCACACTGACTTTGGGCTTGTAGCGCCTAGTGGGGCCGCAAGAGCAAGCATCACGGTGCCAGCCGCACGGACTGCCGCAGCACGTAATGACAGCACTGGTCTAGGAACACAGCTGTGACCTGCCCGCTTGGGGGACGCAAATGTCTTTGCGTGAAGAAATTTTCCCGGTACGACCCTGATAACCCCCGATAAAATAAAAGACCTCTCCCCTTCCTACCCCTGTTGTCACCTACTCTATCTTTCCATAGCACTTAAGGCCATTTCATGCTTTGTGACTTTTTCTTATTCCTTCTTCTTGTTTAATCTTCTCTTTTCCTATCCTAGAATATAAATGTCATGGAAGCAGTGTCCTGGTCATTTGTCTTCATGTTTCCAGAATCTAGACCAGTGAGTGACTGGTACCATATAGTCGACAAAAACAGAGTTAATCATCCATTTTGTGGGTTTTTTCAAAAATATTTTGGGGAGGACAGAAATATTGTGAAGTTTTTGTTTGGGTTCACAAGGGGGCCCGGGAAATTTGTTTACATTTATAACAATGCTACAATAACCATGTGCTAATGTACCCATTTTACAGAGGAGGAAATTGGGGGTTAGGATGAAACCATCTTGTCCCGGACCTTATCTTGACAACTGTCCCCATAAGTTTATTACAGATCACTCAGGAGAAGTAGTAGCAGACACAATACCACTTTATGACAAGGGTAAGTCCAAGTCAGAGTGGGAAGACATCAGTGGAATGGAAGGATTCTGAGTCGTGTTCAAAATGTATGGTGAATGTTTAACATTCAAAAAAAATTTTAGAGTGAGATAGTAATAAGGATCAGAGGAAGCATGAGCTACCTGAGTAAGGAAGCAGTCTGTGAAGGAGGTATTGCTATTACTGAGGCAAAAGAAGCCAAGAGCCTTCATTGCTACGGTAAAAGTAGGCATAGAAAAAAAGTGATACTTCCAGCAGTCTGGTTGGCCGAAAGGGAGGATTACAAATGTGAGCCCAGCCTGGGCAATTTTGTAATACCTTGTCTCCAAATAAAAAACAAAAGTAAATCTGGATGCAACTCAGGGAAAGGGGCCTGGGTTCAATTCCCAGTACCTAAAAAAGAAAGAGAAGAGAGAGAGGGAGAGGGAGAGGGAGAGGGAGAGGGAGAGAAGCTATTAAGTACTGATTAGAGATATGACTGTAAAACATTTTTCTGTTGTATTTTCCATAAAATAAAAAAATCAACGAAAAATGCATAGCAAGATCACCAAAATTTTAATTTTTTTTTACAGAATGAATTTTTAAAAACATAACAAGATCATCCTTAAACATTGAGAGATAATAACCCATAGAATCAAATGAGAACAGAAGGATTTCATCTGAGAGGGGCCTAATTTCAACTCCCTTCAGAAAAGAAACTAAGAAAGAAAGAAACAAACCAAGTAAAATCAAGTCCTTATAGCTTTTAGCACATTTATAACAAAATTATGCTAATATTGATCTCATGCTTGAACTTCAAACCAAAAAGGGTAAAATGCCTCGTGGCAGAGTCGACACTGAGTCACAATTCAGAGAAGACGCCGCAGCGGTGTTTACAAAATGCACCAGGGAGCGGGGTTCGCAGAGGCAGGACTCAGGATGTTACTCGCTGGGCGCTAGAAGGGATCCGTGAAACAGCCCCCGGCTCCTTTCAGACTACCAGTGGGCGTGGCAGCCACCCGCAGTCCTGAGGCTTTGGAAGGGGAGGCAGGGACAGGTGACTACCCAGACTCAGGAGGCTCCCCTGGGCTGCTCAGCCACCGCGGCTGATGGGGATAAAGAGACAGGAGTCCCGCGCGGAGGAACTCTGAGGGCCACGCCCCTCCGGAGTCTTCCTGGTGGGGGGTGGCGGCCTATCTCCTCATTCAATCACCGCTGACCGAGAGTTCTTTATGTCCTAGGCATAGAGCCAGACGTTGGGCTCCATGCTGAGAATGGAAATAAAAAACTTCTTCCTGGTTTCCTCCTCTCTCTCTCTTCTGGAGAAAGGATGGGCTGAGGTCTGGCTCTTGCTGGCACTGGGCAAAACTTTGTTGGCAGGAGATCGACTTCAGCTTGGGCAGCAGGCTCAGGTCAGGGGAGCGGGACCTGACTGAGACAATACTTAGGCCTGGAATTGCTTTATGTTTCCTTCTCCACTTGGTCAAAATATATAAACTATCTTAGGTTTCATTACAAGTAATTTCTAGACACCCGCTGAAATCTGCTAAGCTGGTTTCTAAAAGTGACAACTTAGTATTTAAAAGAATTCATTTTTTCTGTTCCCCAAAAGTAGTTTTTGGACATAACTTTCATTCATTTATTTAGGTGTGGTACCGGGGGTGGAACCCAGAGCTTTGGCACTGCCCTACATGCCCTTTTTTTGAGACAAGATCTTGCTAAGTTACTAAACTGCCTAGGCTGGTCTCAGCCTGGTCTCTTTGGATTGTCTTGCCTCAGCCTTCCAGAGTTTGCTACAATGCCTGGCTTTTAATAATAACCTTTTAAGAACCAAACTAGGTGTGGTAGAAAGAATAGGAAAATGAACAATAGGAGAAACAAAAATAAAAGTCTATGTTTAAACACATCTAATCTTGGCTACTTGTGTGAGGAATTCTCTCTTCTTAAATTTTTTTTTTTTGAGACAGGGTCTCGCTTTGTAGTTCAGGCTGGCCCTGAGCTCACTATGTAGCCCAGGCAAGCCTGGAACTCAGCAATCCTCCTGTCTCTGCCTCCCGAGTGCTGGGATGACAGGCGTGAGCCACCACACCCAGCACATGTGGTACTGGTGGTTGGTGGGTGTGAGCCACCATGCCCAGCATTGTATGTGGTTACCAGGATCAAATTCAGGGCCTTGTGCTTGTGAGGCAGGTGTGGAACCACTAAGCTAAATCTCTGACCCCTTCTTAAAATTTTTAAAGTACATGTTTGCAGTATATGTTGATTACGATTATGGTGAGGAGTCAGTACATGTACATAATACCTCTTAACTTTTTGCCACCCCTCCCTCTCCTCTTCCTTCACACAGTTCTCTTTTATTTCTTCCAGATTTTTTGCTTTGTTTAGGGTGGTGCAGATGAAACCTGGGGCCTCGAGTGCACCAGGCAAGGGCTGTACTGAGACAGACCTCAGCCCTCCCCAGGTCTGAAACAGAAAGAGCTGTTTGCTGAGCATGGTGCAGTAGCTCTAATCCTAGCTCTTGGGAGGCTGGACCCAGAAGACGTCAAGTGTGAGAGCCGCCTGGGATATGCAGAGGGGTACAGTCCTACCCGGGCTGCACGGCGAAGTCCTGGAGAGGCCACGTTTCTCCTCTGTGTTATTATTTCTTGCGTAGGACATGGACAAAACTTTTTAATCATCTCGCTTTGGAGGTAAGGAAAGGAACAGATATCAACCTGTATACTGGAATGTTATGTTGACTGTCTTTGACTGAGAGCACGGAGAAGCTAAAACTATAATCGTAAATTGCCGATGGTGTGTCTGCTTTAAAATTTGTTGTTGAGCTGGGGTTGTAGATCCACAGTACTGCACCTGCCTGGCAAGAGCAAGGTCCCCAATACTACAAAAAAAAAAAAAAGTTGCGAATTTCACAACTTTCTATTGTGTCACAGTGACCTAGGTAGCAGAATTACTGCTCATGTACCCCTAAATATCTTCACATGCTGTTCGACAAGTGAAAACGAGGTTCTCTAGTGGGTTAGGGGTTAATGCGCCCAGGAGGGAGCGTTTGCCTGAAGAGGAGGAAGCCTTGGAGAGGGACCGGCTGTGGACCCGAGTCTAGGCCAGCGCAGGAGGCTGAGGCGAGAAGAGGGGGCAGTGTAGCAAAGACCCCTGAGCCCCGCTGGGGAGGAAGAACTGCCCCACGACACATCTTGTTTGTTTAGATGATATTCTGAGAACAAAACCCACCCTGGTGGTTCACAGCTTACTCTCCCACAGCAAGCCAAGCGTTTGAAAACACGGTCCACGCCCGGCTAAGTCAAAGCCCAAGGGGTTACTGGCCTGGCGGCCTCCCCTACCACCCGGAGCATGAGAGGATGAGGGGTGGGCGGCGGCACAGCCATCTCGCGCTCTCTGTCCTGCAAAGTCGTAAGTGGGCCTCATTTCCCCTTTATAGGGCTTATGTTAAAGGAAGTTCCTCTCAGCTGAAGCATCTCCAAATTACTGTGACTGATCCGCGAACTATTCTGGAGAATTAGATCCTGGCACAAATTGAGCAGTTATGTTTCACAGTGAAAAGGAATCCATGAACATGTGTTAGGAAAAATGGTCAAAGTGGGTTTTTTTGTTTTATGCGTAAATGTAGTTTATTAGTTTAAGAAATTTGTACACTTGAGCTCAATAATAATGAATATTATTTTTTGAGGATAAGGCTATAAAAGTCATTAAATTTTAAAAATTGAAGATAAAGTCTCTAGTTAATTAAATTTAAGTAATACTATTCCAATGTCAGTGGAGATAGACTATGGTAAAGTAGTACATTTAAGAAACTTTTAAATAAAGTAAAAATTGCTTTTAATGAAGTTAAAACACCCTGGATAAAAGAGATCACATTATAAGTTAAAAAAATATGTTTTTCAAGACAGTTGAGGAGAAGGTGTCAAGATAAAGAAAAAGCCAGTTGTGATGGCACATGCCTATCCGGGAGACTGAGGCAGGAGTTCAAGTTCAAGTCCAGCCTAGGTAACTCAGTGACTTAGTGAGAAATCAGCTCAAAATTAAAAATAACAGTAATAAAAACATTAACATGGCTGGGAATGCAGCTCTGTGTGAAGGCCCCATGCTGAAACCCCCGTTTGAAAACAAAGATAAAGATCAAATAGCACAGGGATTAGGAGACACTCAGCAGGAGCTGGCTGTGTGGCTGGAGAGGCTGGGGTCCTAGGCCGGCAGGGCTGGCGCTCTGAAGTCAAGACTCGCGAGAACTGGGAAGGACGGAGGGAGAGCCAGAGAGGGCGCTGCGCGTCCTGCAGAGCTGATGAGAGCGAGACTGGCCGGGCGCTGGGTCTCTTGGCTTCTTGTGTTTTAAAGACTGTCATAGCCCTATCATTTTGTTGTCTTTGCAATGTTAGAGACTGACCTCATCACTTAAAAGCACATAGCTAGCAATAATAATCTAAGCACTAGTTATTTCCCTTAAAAAAAGAAACAGTTTGCTGGGGATTTAGCTCAAGTGGTACCGCACGTAACTTGGATGCACAAGGGCCCAAGTTCAATCCCTGGTACCACATACACACAAAAAAACAAAAAACAAGAAAAGAAAAAAAGAAAGAGTTTTGTACCCCTATCAGGATCAACTTTTGGTGTGTTAATAACCAGAATCATTGCCTGGTATCTAGGGGCCTTGAGAGCTTGTGTGGAGGTTCTAGCGGGGTGGGGGGGGGGCGGGCGCAGCTACTCATATACCCTTGACCGAGGAAACGGTCCTCCTCGATCGGGGGGTGCTCGTCCTCTTCCACCGAACGCGCAGCTTCAGGAGGGGCGCACATGGAGCGGTGAGGGAGGAAGGGACACCCGCCTAGCCAGCCGGATCAGCCTAATCAACCCTGGCGATCAATGGGGTGACAGATGTCACAGCCAGATCGCCCTCACATCCTGCCCGGTATTTAGGGAATAGCTTATATAACCTTTCAGTCAACCTGTACTTCATGGTACGTTAGTCTCTTGACACCTTTGTAAACTTATTTGTTTCACCAAATATTGACTGTGCACCGAAGAAAAAGGAACCTCCCTTGTATAATTACTGAACGTTAGCGCAAAAGAGAACTGAAAGATGGGCTTGAAGAGGCCACCATCTTATAGATGTAGAAACACAGCTATGGAGAGACTTGCAGATACGTCACTGTGCTGGGATGTCGCCCACTGAGGTCCCTTGGCCCGACCCAGCCCCGTGCTCCAGCTCCAACCTTGTGAATGAGCGTGGTGGACATGGGGCAGATGGAAGGGAAGACGCAGAAGAAAAGGTCCTTGACATTAAGACCCTACAGTCGGCTACGGAGAGCAGCTATGGATGCCACCCTTCAAAATGATATTGCACTCTCTGCTAGACTCTTCTCTCTAAAATTTCAAATTGTTGCTGGGCATCGGGGTGCACACCTGCAACCCTAGCACTTGTGAGGGCTGAGGCAGAAGCACAGCTATGAGTTTGAGGCAAGCCTGGGCTACACTGTGAGTTCAAGGCCAGCCTGAACTATGTGGAGAGACTCTGTCTCAAAATAAATAAGAAAAAACATTCCAGTTGTTGTACGTCTGCCCCTGCTTTAAACTCTGTGGTGGCTCTTTGCTGCCTGTGAGATAAAGCCTCTTGCTCTCCACCTCTTGACTATTTTGATGGCCATGATCTAGTCACAGGGAAAACAGATTTCTCTTCTTTAGATGGAGTACGCTGTTTCAACCTGCCAGGCCTTTGCTCTTGGTGTCTTCTGCCTGGAATACCTCCTCCATCACTACTCCTGGGGACTTAGCAAGTTCTGGGCCGGCCGGGGCTACACAGGGAGACTCTGTCTTTAGCATTAAGTGGAGCACCGTGCTCCACTTAATGAACTACCTATAGAAGGCCTTAAAAGTGCTATGGGATGCACTGGAAGGATGACCGTGGAGGAGTCCCTGGAGGCCAGAGCATGCGCACGAAGTAAATGAACACCAGAGCATAAGGGAGAGACCAGAAGTTGGTTCACAAAAATGCGCAGGAATAGAACACACACAAGTACAGAGGCCCGAGAAACCATGAAAAAGGTGGCATGTTTGGGAAGTGTTGAGGACATCAAGATGGGCTGTGGCATCTGGGGATTTATGTCGCTGTTATTAAAATGGAAGTAAGTACCAACGCCGCTGTGTGGAAAGCCTGATAATCTCTAAGAAAGGAGTTGTAGTGTTACTACAAAGACGCAGAGAATGAAGGGCTAGCAAAGTCAGGATTCGGGAATCAGAGAGATGGATTTGCCCATAAGACAAGGACAACACAGCCCCAGGGCTAGGTGGGGCTGTTCCGGAGTCGGGGTCTAGGACATGGGTGAGCTGTGAGTCTAGGCCACTGCTGAGCTGGGGTTTCAAGGACTGAAAATGGCCCAAGTGAGACATGATGAGGTCCTGATTCATGGCTGTGGGGATGGAAAAAAGGGAATGAATGACTGGCAAGAGCCCAGCAGGGATGGAATGGGAGCAGGGAGTGGTGGAAGATGAGCCGTGAGGGGAAGGGAGAGTCCAGGCTGACTCCAAGAGTTCGCCTTGAATGTCTGAGCAGATGGTTTCGTCCTGCGGAATTCAGGAAGAGAGTGCAGAGCTGAGTTTGTGATACTTGGGTGGAGGAAGATGCTGAGAAAGCTGTTGAAGTGCCGTGTCTCAGAGTCAGGAAAGTGTATTTAGGTCAGGAGCCCGTTAGAAAATAACTGAGACCAGAGGACAGGATGGAACCCTGTGGAGAGAACGGAGATGAGCCAGGGGCCAAGACAAGGTCCTCGGAAAGGAAGTGAGGAAAGAGACTGAGGCCACTAAGACTGCGCTGGGCTCCACACAGGAACAAGGTCGGTGTGCAGCGTGGAAGCCATAGAAAGAAGTTTGTCAGCAGAAAGGCAAGAGTAGTGTCAGAACAATGAAACGGTGCTACTCAGATGATAAGGTCTGAAAAAAAAAGACCTGAGGAGCCGCAAGAAAAAGCGGCGAACAGGCTCCTCCGGGGCCGCAGGAGGTCTGGTGTACGCCAGCCCCACACAGAGCCAGGAAAGCAGAGACAAAGGCGGCTTCTCCTTCCTGGTCCCGTCCACTTCATAGCCCTGAGGGTGAAATGGAAACTACGATTTACTCTAAGTAGCTTCACTTAATGAGGGCTGACGAAGAAGCTGAGGTGGTTGGGCTACCTCTGGCAGGAACTCGATGAAGAACTGAAAATCATTTATAAAAATGAACTGAGACGCTTTACATTAATTTTTTTCTTCACAGTTATGAGTTGAAATTAGGTTAAGGAAGTGGCCGATTAAAGAAGTAAAAGAAAAAAAAAGTCATGATGAGGAAAGAGACTATTCATTCTCTTAAAGACAGATGACACATCAGTCAGCGCTCTTTGTGCTCCTACCTTTAAGCATTCTAAGGTCTGTGGGGAAAGAACAAGCTAGCTTTGGTGGGCAAGGGGAAAAACCTGTTACTGTATACTGAAGCATTTATAAAAAACATTTCGTCTGGATGTGGTGGTGCACGGTTGTAATCTCAGCATCAGGAGCCCGAGGCAGGAAGATCACTGAGTTTGAGGCCAGCATGGGTGACCTGGTGACACTGTGTCTCAAAAAACAAAACAAAACAAAACAAAAAAAAAATTTTGTTTCCAAATTCCTTAAAACTGTACTACTAAGAGACTAGATATTCCACATGTATTCTGTGGACGGTGTTACCCTGAGAATAAGCGTTTGGCAGCCTTGAGAGTGAGTCCAGAGTGTTGTGATACACAGGTGTGTCATCGGTGGGGCCGTATCACAGAGGCAAGTGTGGGCAGGATCGAGTGCTGTACAATTCACACAGTGAGTCACAAGGCCGTGACCCGTGCATTAGTTATGTGTAGAAGGTCAGATCACAAGTTTGGAGAATATTTATAGTAAAATTAAAAAATTAAACTCCTGTAGGTGGTTTGAGGAGCACCATTTTACATCAACCTGGAAAGTTTAGACTTCTAACAGCTAATTTGGGGATGAGGAAGTTGACAGAGAGTTGAAGTACACACTCTGAAAAAAATAAAAGTATATATAAAGTGAGAAGAGATGAGAATCACTGTAGAAGGTGTGGATCAGAAATGGATAGGCCCAAAATTACCTTATAAAATCTTCTAGATTAAATGGAAACTAGTTTTTTTCCCCCAACATCTCCAGAGTTTTTAGCAGTGCCTGGCACATAGTTAGTATTACTAAATAGCTGATGAACCGAGTGTCCTAGCTTCAAGGTAGGGACTAGGCTGAGGAGCAGAAGGACTAGAATTTGGAAAAATGTCTGAGAAACCTGAGTCTAGACAGAGGTTGATAGAACTAATCAGGCAAATTGATGCAGAAGTAGAGACAACATGAATCCTGGAGAAACCTCTGGGTTTTCTATTCAAGATAGCAGAGCTATTGATTAAAGTCCAATTCAGAAACATGATCTCACTCTTTTTTTTTTTAAATTTTTCATTTTTATTGGTACATTGTATATATACATCCTATCATTATCACTCTCAATATTGGGAATTTGTACCAGTAATGAGCTCATTCTTGACTCCTCTTTTGGCCCTGAAATTCACTCAGCCTCATCTACTCATAATGCTTTCCACCCAGCTTTTCTGTTTTATGATTCTTCATTCATTCATTTTTTTTTTTTGAGACAGGGTCTCGCTTTGTAGTGCAGGCTGGCCCTGAGCTCACTATGTAGCCCAGGCAAGTCTCGAACTCAGCAATCCTCCTGCCTCTGCCTCCCGAGTGCTGGGATGACAGGCGTGAGCCACCACGCTGAGCATCATGGTGTGTGGTACTGATTGTTGGTGGGTGTGAATCACTGCGCCCGGTATTGTTGTATGTGGTTACTGGGGAACAAACCAGGGACCTTGCGCTTGCTAAGCAGGCACCAGAACCACTGAGCTAAATCTCTGGTCCTCTTATTCATTCTTAAAGCATAGATCAGTTTTTTTCCCTTGTCAATGCCTCTTATGATCTTCTCAAAACAGAGTTAACTACCTTTTCATTTAAGTTGCAAATATATATTTTATACATATCTACATATGTATACTATTTTATGTTATGTTTTGCTTTAAAACTTTTTTGTTTTTTTTTGTTATTGTTGTTGTTTTGTTTAGACTGGGTCTTGCTTTGTAGTTCAGGCTGGCCATGAGTTCACTATGTAACCCAGACAAGTCTCAGACTCCTGACAATCTTCCTACCTCTGCCTCCCAAGTGCTGGGATTACAAGCATGAGCTACCATGCCCAGTGTTGTGGTATGTGGTACTGACTGCTGGTGGGTGTGAGTCATCACGTCTGGCATTGTGGTATGTGGTTACTGGGGACTGAACTTAGGACCTTGCAGTTGCAAGGCAGATGCTAGAACCACTGACTAAATCCTTGGCCATTTTTAGTGTTTTTTAAGATAGGGTCTCGCTTTGTAGTTCAGGCTGGCCCTGAACTCACTATGTAGCCCACATTGGCCTCAAACTCACAGCAATCCTCCTGCCTCTGCCTCCCGAGTGCTGGAATTACAGGCATGAGCCACGCCCTGCATTACGGTATGTGGTACCAGGGATCAAACTCAGGATCTTGTGCTCACCATGCAGATGCAGATGCTGGAATCACTGAGCTAAATCCCTGGCCCTAAATTTTTTTTTTTTTTTTGAGACAGGGACTCATTACGTAGTCCAGGCTGGGCTCAAACTCATGATGATCCTCTTCCTTCAGCATACCCAGTGCTGGGGTCATAGGTGTGCACCGCATCTGGTAGTTTTATTCATATCTGTTGTACCATAAAAATGTGCATGGGCCATTGTGTGCAAGAGTGTGCCTGACATACAGTGTGAGAAAATTTATTTATTTAAAAAAATTTCTGTCCATGTTTATCAAATTGTGCTGAACATATAAACAGACGCTCATAGCTAGGAGTGTAGCTCAGTGGTGCCACACCTGCCTGACTAGCACAAGGTCCCGAGTTCGATGCCTGATACCAAAAAACAAGAAAGCAAACCAAACAAAAAATAAACAGATGCTCTTAGAAGGCAAAAGAAAGGGACTGAAGGATCAAGAGAAGACGCTCTTGCCAAAAAGTACGGCGCAAAGAAGAGACTGAGGAGACCCTTGTCGGGAGCGTGAGGAAGACTTGAGCAGGCAGAGCACGAGGGCGCTGGAGCGGGGATGACCTCTGACCTGAGGGGTACGCTCGGCACCGCTCACCCAAGCTGTGCGCCTGGGAGTCAGCTGCGAAGGCTGTTGGATTTGACCAATCAGAGACACAAGGGTGTGGGAAGCCGACTTCGGGTCTGCTCCAGCCAGCGTGCTGGGACTGCTCCAGTTTTTAGGTCGGTAGAGGAAGGACCTCTGGAAGATAAATTGAAGGTCTCATCCTTCCTCAAATCTTTCCAGTGGGCACGAATGCCTGGGACGTGGATATGCCAGCCCGGCTCTGGGCCAGTCACAGGCCTCGGTTTTCTGACTTGATGCAGGAGCTTGACGCGGGTCCCCAACTGATGTGAAGACCAACACGACCGGCATAACCGGAGACTGTCACCAGCGCGGCACAGTCAGCTGTGCGGTCCTTGTTCGTTAGCATGAAAAACAAAATGTCTAAGTCTGGTTTCAGAACTCAGAGCAAATGCCCTTCCCTGGAACACTTCTAGATGACGGAGTTTCTTTAGAAGGCCTTCTCTGATCTAGTGGGCGAATGCCCTCCACGCCTCTGCCCACTTCAGTCTGTTCTCCTGTCTTCCCTCATTACCTGCGGCTCAATCGAGTCTATGTTGTGCTTGGTGGAGTTGTCTGTCTGGACCTGTGCTAACACTTACCTAGACAAACTTGCTGCTTGCCACCTGCCTGGATTTTTGCCTAAGTTGATTTTGTCTCGCATCTACTTCTGAGATCTATATCTATTGTGTCCTAGATCAGTCTTTGTCATCAGGTATATTGTGCATACAGTATGAGTGAGGATGATTCTTGGGAGATTTTTTTAAAGGATTTACATAATTAATTAATTTTGACTTTTTTTGAGACAAGGTCTTGATATGTAACTTACCATGTACCCCAGGCTGGCCTTGAACTCACAGCGATCTCCCTGCCTCAGTGTCCCTAGCGCTGGGGTTACAGGCATGCGCTACCATACCTGGCTGACAATCTTTTTGTGTGTATAAGAAACACATACGTATATGTAAGTTATATAAGCTGGTATCACAATATATCCACGTGTATGTTAAGATTCTCCAGAGAAACAGAACTGGTAAAATATATACAGATAAAAAAAGACTTAGGAGAGATTGATTCTGGAGATGATGGAAACCAAGAAGTCCTGTGACCTGCTTGCTGTCCACACGCTGGAGGCCCAAGAAGGCCGTTGGTAACATGCCAGTCAAGCCAGAGTGCCCGAGAACCAGGGGAACCACTCGCGGTGTTCAGGTCTGATGCCTAAGGCTGAAGGGCTGTGAGCTCTGAGACTGAGGGGAGGGGGAGCTCACGCCCCAGCTCCCGAAGAGCCGCCTCACCCTTCCCACCTGCGACCTGGCGTCCACCCAGAGCAGTGAGGGCGACCTTTCCACCCAGTTCGATGATTCAGTCGCTAAGCTTTTCTGGAAATACCCTCGCAGAGCACCCCAATAATATTTCACTAGCTGTTGGCCAGTTCAGTTGACACATCAAGTTAACCACCGTGCTGTGGTATTAAAATTTCACGAGTGAGATTTTTTTTTTTAAATCTAAAAGGTTTCCTTATCATGGTGAGGAGATGAGAAACACTGATAGGGGATGAGTGTGAAAATCCAGTTCTAAGAGGAGCAGGGGTGGAAACGGAGGGAGCCGCGTGGGAGAACTTGGCTGAGATATGGCTTCTGGAGAAGATTCCAGCCTAGCAAGCAGTGTGCTGTGGGAAACACTTTCACGTTTATTTGCAGAGAGTTTCTCCTCATTTAAGTCTCAGTTTATTTCTGTGTATGTATGTATGTATATGTATATATTTCTGCAGGAACAGCAGCAACATTTTCCATAGGGACCTTCACCCCTCTCCTCTGGCTCAGCAGCTGTGAAGCTAATTACTCACTTGAAGGGAAGGCTTCCCTCATATTTTGCAACACAAGAAAGACGGTGGAGAGCACTGCCCAGATTGTGTTTGTAGAAGCTGTTTCGTGGCTGCCTTTCAATGGGTTGGGCAATTTAAAAGATGCAATTGCAGTCATGACTAACTCATTAGGACGCTGGAGAGAAACCTGAACATCCTTAACCTACTTTTGAAAAGAAAATTAGAGGAGGGAGGATAATCCAAGAAAAACAATTTCAAGTCTTTGAGCAATAGACAGACTGTAGGACTTCTTTAGCTGAGCTTCGGATAAGATGAGAAAACAGAATGGTGCTTAGAGAAACCTCAGCAATCACTGAGTCTTCTTATTCCTCTGATATATGACCTTTTGCTGGTCTGCTTTGACTTTAACAGTTCTCTTCCTTGTTCTTTCAGAGTCATTAAGAATTTCCCATGAGTCTTTGCGTTTCATCTCAGATCACCAACGCTGTGTCTGCCTCCCCTGCACTCGACGCCCCTGTCCTCCATCTCTCCTTCCTTCCTGCTGTGCTTGTGAGCACTGAAGCCGCAATGGTGCATTTGGCTGGAAAG
>PVIC010024975.1:0-25618 GCA_004025085.1 Thryonomys swinderianus
CACATGGAGGTTTTCTCTTTTTCAGCTTAAGTCAGTACCTGCCAAGTTCTACCCAGCAGATGCCCAATTGTAGAGCTCTTATTTTATGACTAAAGCTCATAGAGGAACTTCTGCATTAGCATAAATAACCACACAATCATTTAACTTTGTGTTTCTGTGTTGGCTTACCAAAGAGTTATGCAGGTGGTGGGTTCCTGACTAAAGGATGCTGGATGCTATGAAATGGATAGCCAAACTAATAAAAATATTCACAACAGAAAGTTTAAAAAGAGCATATCCTAAAGTTTTATACAACTATATTTTCTTTGAAGCCAATTATATGCCATTTGATTGTGTGAAAAGCTGACATTTATGCAGTCATTCAACCAGATATTGGCTTGTATACATCTTGCTTAGCTTCATTTGAAAGCAGAAACAAGAATACACATTCTGTGAAATGAAAACTCACTTTAAACCTGTACATGTAGTTTTTCAAAGGGAATGTTCAAACTCTTGTAATTACAGAATCTAATTGGTATCCTAAGTGAAAGTGTTTTCCAATCACGAGTTTCTTATCCCAGTGTGGGATTTTCAGGGCCGTCTACGTAGAGTGTGCCAGATGGAGCTCAGCAGTGTGTTCTACCATCTGACTGCATTTTCTCAAGGCTGCTCCTACAACCCTTTCTCTGATGGGGCTGCCAATCACTGAGAGGCAAAGAGCAAGCAGCTCAATCTCTCAGTGTTTCTTATTTCACATCTGTCATGCGGAGACACTGGAAGCCCACGTCCGGTAGAAGAGTTCTTGGAAACAAACAAGGTGAATTGGAAACAGTGAATTACAAAGTCAGTATCTTACCCCCGACCTGTATGCCTTAAGTTTCCAATGGTGTCTCTGTGATTCCCACGTTAAGAAATGGCTTCTAATCCACACAGAGCCTTACACTACTTTTAACATAGTCTTCGTGTAAGCACTCTGCAGGAGTTGTGAAGATGACTGCCTACCTTGGAATACACAAACACTATCCCTCTTAAATAAATCAGCACCTGCTCTAGAACAATCTTAAGTCTCGCCAGAGGAAGTCATTCTTTTAAAAGAACATAACTGATTTCTGATCCGTTTATCTCCTTCCTCAGCAGCTCCAAGTAGGTGGAAGTGCATGAGGGAGCAAACCTAGTTTGTTCACAGTGGCCAGGGAGCTGAGAAGGGGAACTCTTGAGAAATAGATCAGGGACAATATATATTACCCAAATTCACAACCCCCTGGCCCACCTACACACACACACACACACACACACACACACACACACACAAATGTACTGATCAATGAAGTTGACATATCAACATTAACTCACATACACCTTTTGTCAAGCTCATACAAGATGTCTGCTGAAACTATGCTTGATGGGAAATTAAGACAATATTGAGTTCCTAATTCTTCCTAATATAAAACAACTATTGTAGCTAGACTTGAAGCATAATACTCCCTTTCCCATGATCACAACAGATAGAGCATTTTCCAAAAGTCCAAGTCTCTTCAAAACCTCAAGGCAAGTTCCTAGCCATGAACCTCTATATAAATCAAAAATCTAGTCCCAAGGTTCAAGTGGCACAAAGAAACATTCCATTTCTAAAAAGGAAGAGTAGGAAAACAGAAAAAATTAGTCCAAAACAAGAGCAAAACTTTAGTTGAGTAAACATTAAGTCCTGTATGGTCATATCTGGAATCTTGGGCACACGGTGGTAAAATGCAAATTCCAGAAGGATCAGTAGCCGCAACCATAATGTCTTGCTGGTTGTAGCCACATGGTCTCTCTCTTAGACTGACCACTCATGGCCTACTTCTTTCCTCATTCTAAATTCTTGGCATTTCCAACTTCTATAGTCTCCTTTGTGTTCCTTTTATTGCTTCATGCACAAATATCTCAGGAACTCCTTGCTTTGCTTTGAAATCTGGATCAAAATCTCCTTGACCACACAATTCTTACATTCTACATGTCAATCAATCCAAAATCCCTGGATGATTCCGAGGTGTGCATCAGTTTGGGCAGTAGCCAACCCCTCTTTGCCTGTGGCAGCAGAACTCTCTGCAGTACTCTGGGAAACAATTCCCTGGGCATACCTTCTTGAGCAGGTGTCCCTCAGACTCTCTTCTTGAATGATGTTGATACACTGTAACTTGGAGTCTTCGGTGTGGGGGGGTGTCTTGATGATTCCTGCAATGCCTTCAAGAGCATATTCTGGTCCCTGTGCAGAATGTTTGGTTTCTTTTTATTGTCTAATGGTATCAATCTCCGTAGCAGCCACACTTTTTCTTTTGGGTCCAAATATGTTTTGGGCCAAAATTTAATTATTTTAAACTTTTTCTGCTCTGTCTTTTCCCCTCGTATCCTCACTGTGAATCTAGCTGAAAGTAGTCAACAGTTAAGCTTGTAGTTCAGCAAGAATTATGTTACTACACTATACTATACACTATAGTATGTTACTATACTATGTTACTATGCAGTATGGTGATTATAGTTAATAACAATACATGTGTCCTCAAAAATTTCTGAGTGTATTTTAACTGTTCTCTTTCCCCAAAATAAGTATCTGGACTGATGCACTTGTCAACTAGGTTGATTTAGCCATTCTACAATGGAGGTATTGTTCAAAACAACATGCTGTTCATGATCATTGTATGCAATTATTATTTGTTAATTTTAAAATGCGAATTAATGATTGTCAAGAGTGTTTTCTGAATTGTCATTGGGTGAACCAATGAATGATTAAAAACCCAATTAAAACTCTCAGTGGTCCCAAAATTGAGACAAACTTACTATCAAAAATGTAGAATTCTGTGCAGTTGTTCTGGGTCTCAAATTGCAGCTAAAGTCCTCTCATGATCTTGGTTGTAATATCAGCTGAGCAGATATCTGTACCCCAAAAAATAGTTCCTATTTTCCTCTTTGGGGTTATTCTCTTTTTTTCTGCATTGTCAATGGGGTCACTAAAATTTTATAAAACATATATTACTACTCACAATTTGTAGAACTGCAAACTAATGAATACTTGAAATCATAACATACAAAACATGCTTAACATCTTGTTTGTAAAATGTACAAATATGTGCTCTGAATACTGTTTGCAACTTTCTCAGAATTAGTTGGAAAACTTTAAACAGTCTACACACATGCACCATTTGACAATATAGATATGTTCAAACAAATGTGTCTTTCAGTAATTCTGTCATTGTGGGAACAGCAGAATGTTTTAGAGTAAACCGTGATGGCATCACCTGCTGCACATGTGAGCCAGATGGTTTATATGAATAAATAGCACAGGCTACTGTTCTGGGGCCATGACAAACAGAGCAAGAGATTTAATCAAGCACAAGAGAAAGTAATATAATCAAGAGACATGTAAAAATGAGATACGTATGACTGCTGTGGTGGAACAGCACATGTTCACAAGAGATGATTTGTTAATATGAGTGGAAGGAATACACTGTAAATGCACAGTATGGTGGATATATAACCTAGTGGTGTATTTACTATGATTACATGCACTCCCTTTTATATGTTAGGCACTGTGGTGGGCTTTATTTAAAGGTCACTGCCATAAACATAGGAAGAATGCCTTGTGCTACCAAGGTGCAATGGACACAACTTTACTAGCTGAAAGGAATCTGTCATGGTTTAGGTCTGAAATGTTCCCAGAGTCTCATGTTCAGAGGCAGGACTTCTGGGAGGTGATTGGATCTTAGGGAACTATATTAGTTCACTGGTGAATTGATCCATGATAAATGTACTGTTAGGCAGTATTGGTCAGAAGGTGTGTGTCCTGGGTGTATGATGTGGTGGGGTGCATTCTTGTTCCAGACACTCTAGATCCTGGTCACCATAGATTGAGCAGCTTCTTCCCCTCTGACTTGCAGTCAGACAACCATGGACTGAAACTTCTGAAGCCATAAGCTAAGTGAACTTCTGTTTTAAACTGAGGGTGTTGGGTACTTTGTCCCCTGGATGGGAAAGTCACTAACGCAGAATTTTCCCCTTAAAATCTTGTGGTGCTTCATTTTTACACATGATCTGCACTGAGTGAAGTGTTGTTATGTGGCTCAGATTCACGCCTGTGGCCACAGGACAGAGCCATCCAGTAGATTTAGATTATTAATCTTAGATTTAATCTTGTTGACATCAAAATTTGCAATCTGGGTGAAACTGGAGTTTATTCCTATGAAAGCAAAGGAAAAATATTTTATAAGACTTAATTCTACCAAGACATTTTTATATACCAATTTATGTGAAAGTTTTGATATAGTTTCAATTCTTAAATTATGTGCATCAATTTATACTTTCTATCAGTATTATTATAATTTACATGTTTCAAGCATTTGATTGCACAAAACTGGATACATCTCCCAAAAATGTATAAGAATGTATTTCAAACACATATATTCAGAATATCTACTTACATATCATTTGCAGATAAAGGACAAAAACTTACACTTAAGGCTTTATACAGGTGACTCATATTAAGGACTCTGTCCTGTCCCCAAGTTCAAATCCACTATAAGCACTGGAGCTTGGCATCTTACAATAATAAATGGGGGCAGGTCACTGTTAGCAGAAAGGGCTGTTTTAATCATAACTTCCTCTTCTTCCTAGGGTCTTTAGCTTACTAATTTTCACATGAAGATACTGGCCAATGACTATTATAAATATGATTGCATAATTAATATTCATATTATTCACAAAAGCCAGAAAACTAAGAGGATACACAAGATCGAATTTTGGCAAATTGGATGTGACTGATTCCTAATGTAGAAAAAGGGAATAAATAGAGGAAGTGAGAATTGAAGAAACTTGTGCTGCTGCCTCCAGGACTCCTCTGAACCTCACTGTCTCTCTTGCAACCTCCCAATTTGTTCCCAGGCTTGGAAAGAAATTCATTAGGGACGAGTGATAAATAGTGTGCTGTGGGAAAAATAAAATATGTGCAGATGACGAATAAGGGCTGTGCAGACGTAGATAAGTCAGAGAAAACTCTGGAGTTAGAGAACAAGTTAAAATTAGTTCTATTTTTTTTAAATAGAGAGCCAAATAATAGCAAAAATCCAGTCATTTGTTATATTTATTGGCAAAATAAAATATAGCTAGTGTCTCGTTGAATGAAATTTATTCCGCTGAGAAGAAATAAATAAGGTAGTTGTTATGACCTTTTTCTCACCATCTCCTCTACGATTCCTTTTATTCCACCCTCCAAACTAATTTGCAAAGGTAAAGAAAACTATGCAAAAGAAAATATTTCAATGCAAAACAAGAATATTAATTCAGTGTGAGTAAATGCAGCATTTGACTTCAAGGCTGCTATTGGGGTCACCCACCGTTTGGCTCCGCCCCTAAGCTGTGGTCGGGACTCTGCAGTGAGGCCTTCAGGTCCTGCAAGGTCTCCTGGGAGTTTAGAAAACGCTTTGTTAGAGCCTCTGTTACCCTCGCTGGACACCACAACTCCCCACAGCTTCTGAGGGAGTTGAGAGGACGCAGCATCAGGGGTCCTTACACCCTCAGAAGGGGCACAGACCTTCTCTGATTTATTTCCTCTTCTGAAAACTAAATAATAAAAAAGCTACTTCATACAAATTCTTAGAGTCTAATGAGATGAGTGGGAAAAAATTGAGAGGTGTTATGGGCTAAATGTTGGCCTCTCTAAATCAGTTATTGAAACCCTATCTGTATTTAGAGACATGACCTTCACAGTGGTAACAAAAGTCAAGCCCGAGAGGGTGGTGTATAAGGCAACCCCAGAATAAATGTGGGCACATAGAAGGAGACCCCCCCACCCATGTGCACACAGATAAACGACTCTTCGAAGATGCAGCATGAAAGTCTCATCTGTGAGCTAAGATGGACGGCTCTAAACCTGGGAGACAGAGCCTAGCCGGAAGTCGGGTAGCCCATGGAGGCTGCTGGAGGACAGGACGCCCTGTCTGTGCCTTCATCCTGCACCTGGCCATGAAGTGACAGCCTCTTGCGTGAGACATGCTCTCCTTGATGTACTGGCTGCCCTGAGCCAAACAGCAGGGCCACTCGGCTGCAGATGGAGACGGCCAAACCTATGGGAAAGTCCGCATTTCTTCTTCATAAACTGATAATCTCTGTTATTGGCTTATATTACCAAAAGGTTAAGAAGCAAATGTCTGTCGTTTAAGCCACCTAAATGGTTTCATGTTGTTTTTAGTGACCTGAGCAAATTAATATAAACACAAGTCATATAAACTGTTATGACTGGATTGAAGAATATAAATATCTTGCCTCTTCCAATAAGCGGTTCACCTGGCTTGGGTGGCCTTCCAGCTCAGGGTCTGAGTTCTGTCCTGTAAAAACAGCTGGGGTTACTTTCAGAGAAACACGCTTTCCGGCTTCCACTGCCCGGGTTCTTACATCCACACACCAGTGAGGAGAGTGACCTAGTCCCCAATTACCAAACGCAGTTTTATATTCTGAGCCCTGGGGTGTGAAGAAGATGAAGAGGAAATGAATATTTATAAAAGAAAAGGGCGAAGGTTAACTCTGCAATGCAATGTAATTAAAACTTTTTCCTTAGAGCATTGCCTATTTTGCAGGTATTTCATTTGTTCTGAAAATGAGAAAAACATCATGTTTTATGTTATGTAATGTCAGAAAAGAAACACAGAATTATGATTTCTCACTGTACAATACTAACTTAAAAACAGTGCCCAAGAAAGAAGCCTAATTATATGGACACAGAAATGGCTTTGTCCCTCAGACTCTGAAGAACGAAAATGTGATTTATTTTTCATTTCTCTTGCTGTCTAAAAACCTTTTAAAATTTAATCTCTGTAGTTTTTTCAGAAGATGGATTGCTTGGGCAGAGGATTGGGATCAGGAAAATAAGCCCCTGACTTCTCCTTTCTATATTTCATTTCCACCTGGATTGCCACTGACACCTGCCCCCTTCAATAACCACCAAAATTAATTATTGAGTCGCCGGATCATAGGTTTTGTGTTTAAATTCTGAGCCAAGACCAGAAACTCTCCAAAGATTCCCTCTACCTCGGAACTTTCATCATGCCCAGCGGCAGGCAGTGTGTTTGTAGCCCTTTTCCGTCGCCCCTCAAGAGATGTCCTCAGGAATTAATCTACATTCCAGTCATTCTGAGCCTATTGTGAAAATGCCAATTATCACAGGTGTCCAAGGCTCACTGGTAGGTGGTTTGGTAATGAGAACAACACAAAAGAAAAGCTCAGAATGCTGCAAGAAGCTTAATGGTTGCTACGCTTCTGTCTTGAAATTGTTTCTTCCTTCTTTCTGGTCCATTCAAGAGGTTTGTTTCTCAACCTGCCTTGGTTCATGGCCACCCAGGACGATCCTCTCTCCTCCTGGAGATCTGGGCTGTGGGGGTTCAGTCCACCCCACTCAGCTGGGGAGGGCCCTGGGCCCTTGTCCGGGCTTGGGAAGGGCTTCTCCACACCAGGTGGTGACGGACAGGACGAGGTAGTGGAGAGGATAGGACGGTCCACTGAAGACGACGCGCGTCCCTCCTTGAGAGGTGAAGATGACCTAAGATAGGTTCATAGTGAGGAGGTTTGCACGGCGGGAAAGTGCTAAAAGCCACTGGGCTGTCCATTTAATTGGGTGAGTTGCACTGTCAGGTCTCAAGGAAGTAATAGTGTTTTCAAGAGAGAGATCAGCAGGTGACTCTGGAGCCCATGCACTCGGAGAACGGTGGGTCAGAGACCCTAACCTGTGACCTACACCCTCGTCTAGGACTGACTTATTTTTATTGAGAGATATAAACGTATAGAAAAGAAAAAGTTAAAGAAGTACGAACCAGCAACAGCTGAATCAAATGTTCAGCACGACTGCAAAGTTGCATCTAGTATTTTTGTTGTTTGACAATATGTTTACCTATGATATTTCTGCTTTTGAAAACCAGGGTACTAGAATTCTGACAGAATAAAAAAATTGGAAGGATTTTTTTGTGTGTGTGGATCAGGGACAATAGCTGGATTTATTCACACTATGAACCCACTGGAAAATAACGGGGCATCTCCCCTAAAGTTCCATATCCCATAAAGCACGGTTAGTAGGTGTACTTGGATGCAGCTAACAGTCCCTGCTGGTGTGTTGTTCCTGAGCGTGAGATGATAGTGTAAATGATGGGCGTCTGCTCCTCACTCCGAAGTAGCACGCAGGCCTGCTGTTTCTCCTGAGGGCCATCCCAGGGAGCCATGTCTACCCACAGTTCCTTTCTCTTGCCCTCAGTCATGAGTGAAGTTAGGTTGCAAATGCTAAGGCCTTCTCTGGTATGTTCAGGGTACTTTGTGACATGGTAGAATCTTTGGTTTGGCACAAAGGTGACTAAAGTCATACACATAAGCCCACTGTGTGTGGATCCCTAACCTCAAATGTGTACTGCTTTTACAAAGCAAGGAGTATGCTGACCTTGACCTTGGGCTTAAGGAAAATGGAGGAAAGACAGCTTTGCTCCCCATGAGAGCTGTTCTTCGCGATGCTGGTGAGGAACCCACTGTGTTGGGTACAGTGTGATGCACGCTCCGCCATTAAACTTTGAAGGATCTGTTTGAGTTGAACAGTGTGAGAGAGAACTTCTCACTCTAGAGGGTTTGTCCCTTTGTCGTCTGCAGTCTTTGCTTTTCATCTCTGTGTCCAGTAACTTGCAGACAGCCTGGTCTTCAACAAACAATAAATATTTGACAATAAAGTCCATGAATGCTTCACCTTAGACAACACTCTATCAATGCATGAGCATGTTCTATAGACCAAGTGCCTGCAGGTAATTTCAGGGCAAGAGGATTGATATGCCTACCTCATAGCTTTGTGATTCTATTTTTAAAAATACAATCTCACTCTTCATTTGTGTTAGAGACAAGGAAGCCAAGCACTTCAGAGGCTCATTGACCCATCCAAGGTCGCACGGTTGCCTGCTCCTTTCTAATTGAACACTGATTTGTGACAGCCGAATGCTCTCACTGTGATGTATGTTGTGCTCACAATTGCTACCCAGTCACACAGTGATGCCCATTCTTCTTCTTTCTCATATCACAAATTTATTCATTTATTTCACCCTTAGTGGCAAAGGTTACTGGGTAGAGTGTCATATTTCAACACAGGCACACAATGAACACAGAGCAAGCCAACCTCACTGGCAACAGGTGCTGGAGTTCTTCCTTCCAGATTTGCAGAATGTAGGCACTAACTGCAGGCCTTCCCTAGGTGGTCGTCCTCCCAGTGTTCTGAAGAACAGCTGTAAATAAAAACCCCTCAAGAAACACACCTGGCACGTCTCGGCTGTGCATGGTGCCTGATGACTGCTAAGACAATCAGCCCACATGGACTGAAAATATGCATGTCTAAGTTTCTGTACGTCAAACACAGGAACTTGGAGAAGTGGGGTAGCAACTTTTCAAATCAATATGATTGTTTGAAATCATGAAATTCTCTGCAGGCTGATGGGACTCTTTGGGTAGTAGGAAACAGCTCACAGTCACTGGAGCAGCTCAAAGCACCCCTGTGCTACAGCCCTAAGTCGGGAAAGGCTGCTTCCAGCACCATGCAAGGCCACAGCTGTGGACAAGGTGACGGCCGGCTGCAGTCACAGCTGGCTTCAGTACGCCCAGCATGCCGGGGGAATTTGGACTCCAGAGCATCCTGTGAACAGGCTGACCCGAGTGCCGCCTTCTGCTCAGGACCAGCTGTTGGGGATCTCAGCCTGGGCTTTGGGACAGTGCCTTGGAGTTACAGAGGGTGAGAGCTGCATAGGAAAGCATTTGGGTGTGAACTTAATCACGGGCTCAGCAGAGGCCAGGGACTGTCCCTAGCCAGGGCCCCCACACTGGGCTGAGCGACCTTAAAAATAAAAACTCTACATTATGATAACTTAATACATGTCTTCAAACAGAAGTCCAAGGGTAACAAAACCAGTCTCCGAGATTTTCCTTGTGCCCTCTACAAATGTGACTGACAGTACTTTTGCCACTGAGTCGAGAAAGACCATTAGCACAGCTACTCTCTGAAGACACTGTAGACATCGCTGCTGGTATGAAAACTAAAGCTGTGCCCGAGGTGGACCAAGCCGAGCAGAACAAACGGTGGCCCGAGGGCACCTGCTGACAGACTGCTGTGTGGTCCCTTCCGGAGAAAGCTGGCAGACGTGACCTGGCTCCGGGTCCCAGCCTTGGGCAGGGGGTGGCGCTGTTTGGCGAGGGAGTCACAGGGCTGCTGCCACTTCTCCAGCGAGGACGTCTGCTCTCTCCCCTGCCGGGGCCCTGAGCTCTGTGCCAGCTCTCTGAGTGACGCTCACCTGGAGTTAGGAGACGAGTGACACCACGGCCTGGCTGCTGTCTAATCAGTGCTAAATTTCATGCACTTCTTAGACCTGTGGACCTAATCAGAGATGAATCTATGAACTTTTCACAGAAATATTAATTTTTCTCCTTAGGAAACTATATTAGTTTCCAAGTTACATTATATTTTATACCATGTGTTACATAAAATAAACAAGGGCACACTCAGTATCACACACACACACACACACACACACACACACACACGGCCAGATGTCCTCCCCCTAGTCAAGCCAAATAAATAGTCTGCAGAATGTGCCTTTAAATAAGCAAATGTCCTAGGAAAAATATATATCTGTGGAACATGAATGATTATTTGATTTTGGGTCAGAGGAGAGAAATCACAAATTTGGAAATACAAATGAAAGTTAGGCTGGAGTATGACATATTGTGAAATATGCCAGTCACAGAGAGGAAGGGAAGTAAAACGACACTGTAATTGGGATATTGGTTCTTGAAACGCACTATGTAGTTTGCAGAGAGGAGGCAGCAAGAATGAGGTCCGAGATGGTGGGGTTGGGCAGGAGAACATATCTAAACTAAGATGACAAGACCTTAGAATGTTTACCTCCTTTTCCCCAAACATGGAAAGAGAAAGACTAAAACACCATCTAGTAATGGAGATAAAATATATAAAATGCCTAACACAAACCAGACATTTAAGTGGCAGATAAAACCAAAATCGTTATTAGAGACCTAGTAGAATTTTTACCCAATGACTCTATCAAGATGTAAGGGGACACAAAATGGGAGGGTTATTGCAAATTCCACTTGATGGTCATTATTACTAACTGCCAACACTAGAACAGATGAATTTTTAGCTGAAAAAGAAAAAATATAAACTGAATTAGTTACATTTTGAAATACAGTAAGATCTGAAATCCCTACTTGGAAATACTTTGTGTGTAATCATTTTACTGTTTTTTTTTTTTGACAGTGAATTTAGGAGACCTCAAAATGCATTTTTAACCTAGAAAAATTAATGCGAAGAAGAAAAAGTATAGTTTCCTCAGAAATAATCTTATTTCAAGTATATAACCACAGAGATAGAACAGTACAACGTATGTGAAATGAGCTGCATGCATCTTTAAAGGAAGCCTGTAGAAAGTATTATACAACATAATGTGATTCTTTTTCTGTACACACACTACTCTGATCAATTTATTCTATCTCTTTCCTCAAACCTAAGTCTGAAACAAATGATGCAGAAGCCTAAGTCATTATCTTAACAGGAAGTGGTTTTGAAGACAAAGGCAAATTTATTCGCTCTGCATAGAAATATTTAGGAAGGTGATATGTGATCACAATATTTAGGAAGGTGATATGTGAACACAATACCAATGCAGGCATTGTGAAATGCCAGTTTTCAATTTTTTTTTTCAGAATTGGGGATTGAACTCTGGCCCTTGTGCTTCCAAGGTAGGCACAGTACCATTTGAGCTAAATCCCAGCCCACCAGTTTTCAATTTTAACTCCTGAACAGTATGAGACATCTTCAAAGAGTGATTAAAATGAGTTCATTAATTTATTCTTCCTATAAACTGCTTTAAGAATCGAATTCATTTATATCACAGCATTGAAATATAATTTTCTGAAAAATATTCTCTGCCTGATGGAGCCAGAGTTGCTCAGAAAAATGGGTGATTCCAGAGCTAGGACTGGAAAGCATAAGGTGCATGGGTAAGGTTTTATTAATCCAGAGAGAAAAATTCCTAAGAGATTCCTAGGAAATGCAAAAGGAACCAGGAATCAGTTCATGGAGCTGCTTTGGGTCCAATCTGAAATGTTTTGAGTATGAAAATAATGTTTACTCATTGTAAAGGACAGGGATCCATTGGTGAGTCTGCCTTGATATAAATAAACATGAATAGTGGGAGAGAACTCTCCTTTTAATAATATGATGCCAACTAATAAATACAGAAAGAATGACGAGGTCAGAAAATAATCACTGGGTGCTGAATGTGAGGTAAAAGTTCAATGATCCAGATGTTTGATGTTGGAAATGTTCCTACCCACCAGTGACTTCCAAGGCGCTATGAACTTTACAGGGGAATGAAATGGCTAGAAACACTCTGAGTTGTTAAAACTAACTTAACTAATTTTAGGAAGGATTGTATTATATCTCCTTAAGTGATGTGTACTAAGATGTCAACAATTCCTGAATACAGCAAATCAAATGTATCATGCATACAAAATTGGAACAAATATCTACTTCACTCTCTTGTTATGAAACTGTATGGCCAAGTTTTGGTGTTGTTTGTCTCGCTTTGTATTTCAGGGTGGCCCTGAGCTCATTATGCAGCCCAGGCAAGCCTTGAACTCAGCAATCCTCCTGCTTCTGCCTCTTGAATTCTGGAATTACAGGCATGAGCTACCATGCCCAACACTGTGATATGTAGTACTGATTGCTGGTGGGTGTGAGTCACCACACCCGGTATTGTTGTATGTGGTTAATGGGGATCGAACCAGCAGCCTTGAGCTTGCCGGGCAGGAGCCAGAGCCACTGAGGTAAATCTCTGGCTGTATGGCCAAGTTAATGGACCCAGTTATACCGAACCGGTGCCTAAAAGACAATCAAATCTTAACATAAGTTTGGTGAATTTCCTCAGATGATCTGAAATATCCTTGTTTACAGAACAGGATCCTGTCAGGCTTCAGAGAAGTCAAATAAATCTTTTTTTCTGGCGAGACACATGAGAGATCAACAGGAAGTTTAGGGCAAAGGAAGACCAGTGACTCGCCGTTGCCTGCAGCGCCCTCTGCTGGGCCTCCTGGCCATGGGGGGCTGAGCGGGCTCAGCGCCCTGTTCCCTGGGATGGGGATGCATTTTACCTGACTGTCACACTTCAAGTCATTGCTGTGCGACTGCTGATCAGCTCTGTCCACGCTGCTTGAACAGCGGAAGTCACGTCACCCTGGTGCTCTGGGATGTTGAAGCAGGAAAACTGGATGTTCAAGTCCAACCTGGGGAGTGTAGTTATTAAGCAAGATCTTGTCCCAAAACACAAAATCAAAAGAAAGGTCTGTAGCTGTAGCTAAATGTGAACGTGCTGGTTCAATATCCGGTACTGCTAAAAATGAAAGGAACAAATATGATAAATATAAAGACATGATTTGGGGCAAATACTAGTATTCTTTCATGACCCACAATAAGGAAACCGAGATGGCAGAGATCTAATATACATGCACAGTGGAAATTGAGCTATTATTGAAAAGAATGATTATTTCCTATACATTTAATAGGATATTACATTTTCTAAAATGAGTTTAAATTACATAATGGCCTTTGTTGAAAATGAAATCTATTTGCTTTGCCAGAAATATATACGATGATTTATCAAGCAGCCTTTTTGTAGGAAAATGAAAATAGATGCAAACAGTGTAAATCATATCATATAATGCTACCACACAATTGCAATGGATATAAAGTAGATTAGTGGCAAAATATTAAGTTATTAGGCTGATTCCTTCTTATTTAACACTCATGTATAAATGTGCAGTGTCACAAATCTCTGAATCACCCTCGGTCAGACTCACTTTCTGGGATATACAGAAATAATGATCAATATTCTTACTGTGTATATTTGCATATGCATTGCATGAAACTTCTAGGTAATTTACTCTATCAATAAATTCATGCATCTAGAGAAATTTCCCTTTGGTAACCATTATGTCAGATTCTTCTCAAAGGCAAATTATATGTAGAGGTGGGAAAACAGAATACCTAATTATTCTCCAAAGGGGTGGTATACACACAGCTGACTGAAGTGTCCATCAGAGACTAGCCTGCCTCGTCCCTGCTTCCAGTGTTAACGCTAGGACACAAAGATTTGACACTCATTTTAATGTGGGTGCATTCGTTTTAATTTTACACTTGAATTACTCCGTCACCAACCACATGCTTACACACACAGAAGTCAAACCGACCTGTGGGTCAAGGTCAGCTGCAGTCAAAAGAAACTAAAGAACTTTTATAGTAAATTGTTGACTGAGAAGCCAGACTAACTGATGAATAATACATGACATAAATTGATCAATCGTTCAACAATGTATTTCTAAATGTTTCACTCAAAAGACTTTAACAGTAAGTAGTAGTAAGAAAGGAATTAGAGTAGAAACACTTTCTGTATTGGGCATCCATTGTTCATTTTCTTTCAAGATTTCCAATATTCTCACACAATCTTCTTAGCTTCGGGTCAGACTATATCAGGAATTTAACATTACATCATTTACCAAGCACAGTGCAGCACAATAAAGTGTGCTTTGTTGGCCTTGAGGAATTAAAGATTCCCTATGCACGTATTTTGTGGTAAAACAAGGGTTTCCTCGTGGGAACTTTGAGTTCACTGGCTTGCTGGGAGAGAGACGATTTCTAGGGCCAGGAACAGTGATGACGTTCGCAGCGTGTCCCGGACTGTGCGCGTGTCCTCAGCAAAGCCACGCCCAGTGTTACTTCCGGTTCCTGGTCAGGAAGTGGGAGGAAGCAGGGCTGCTGCCTTATACCGTGGAGGGCAAGGTGCTGTTTCCATGGGATGAGCGTGGATCAGACATTGCTCTGCAACAGCGAGGCTGAGGAGCTGGAGCTGGGAGGAGGTGGAGGCCTCAGACAGGGCAAGAAGTAGAGAGGCCTGGAAATGGGGCCAAGAGAGCCTGGAACAGGGAGGACAGTGCCTTCCAGTGATGGGGATCTGCAGTCCCCTCCTCCCTCCCCAGACCTGGCTCCCACCGTCTCAGGCGCAGGGCATGCAGTGGAGCAGCCAGATGTGAGGGCCCTTGCCGCCCACCCCACTAAGGCAATTCACTGCACATGCAAGGCACAATAATCGTTTACAGACTTCCTTACTTAAGTTACATGTGTGTCATCCAGTCTGGCTGGTTACGGTGCCATTTCCGTTGTCCGATGACCTCTGGAGAGTGAGCGGTTCGTGGAACCACAAACCCCAGACTCTGTTGAAAAGCTTCTTTCCTCCCTTTACTATGGAAGTTACAGGCACTTATATAGGGCGGCTTAGGATGTGATTGGATGAGAGGGCAGGAGCAGTAATCGTGGCAGGGTGTGATTAGGCGCAAGGGCGGAAGTAGCATTTAGCAATGTATGATTGGTCTGCGTCTTAGCGTCATCTGCATCACCTGCATCTGTGCCTCGCTCCGGTTTCTTAAAGGGCCATTGCATCTATTCATACACCCAGAGAGAGGAGAAGTGAAAGCATTTGGAGAAAGCTTTGGCTACACATGTGTGTAACTGTGTGGAAGTGAACATGTTCAAAACAGGTGAAGGTCAGTTCCTTCAGTGCACAAGTGTCTGTCAGGTGAAGATTTGGCGAGAATGTTCTAGTCTGGAGTGCTCTATGCAGCTGGCCCCTTCCTCCTTCTGGAGATGAGTGCTTCTCCCGCTGAGACTACCGTGCTGGCCACTCAGGCTGCAGGGTTCTCACTGGTGTCGGATGCAGGGCTCAGGTACCCTGTCTGGAGTTTTCTGTGCTGTGACTACTCAGTGTCACCAGTCGGGGGCCATGTCTTACCATGGCTTAACTTTCTGTCTTTTTGTCTCTGTTTCTTCCCCATTGACCCACTGGTCACACATTAACGGAAGATCTGTGGGACAGAGGACCTAGAAGACGGTTCTGCATCTTCACAGGTAGCCAAAGCGCAGGTCTTTTTTTTTTGGGGGGGGGCGCTTCATGGAGCAAATCCATCCCTGGGACTCTGCTTCCCAGAGAAACGTGCAAAAGGTCCTATAGCAAAACACGGAGAGATCCCATCTGGTCCTGGGGTGACCTAGAACCGCTCTGAGTTCTGTTTTAAGACTCAGATCGAGTTGTCCAGGTGAAGGCGGAGTGTAACAAGGCCAGAGAGGAAGCAGGACACAGAGTGGGGCCTGTTGAGAGCCAGGGGAGCTGGCGCCCCGTGGGAGCCATTAGCTGGCCGAGCCAGTTGCAGGCTGGCAAGGGCTGCCTGCCACTCCGTGACAGGCCGGTTTCTCCTCACCGTGCTTTGGGTGGTGATCGCTGGCGGTACATTAAAGCTGAAGAGGCAGACACGCTTTCCACCCTTAAATACACAGAGCTCTGAGGGGCCCATCCCAGCCGGGGAGCCATGTGGGCTCAGGCCCGTGAGGACACTAACGTGCGTCTCGCTGAACTCAAGCTGATAACATGAAGGAAACTGTAAAGACCAGAGAGGCCTGGCTTTTGCTGGTAATCATAAATTGCATAGAGTCTGATATTGGTTGCTGTATTTAAATTTTAGATTACTTCTGAATATTAATAGAAAATTAAAAATTTTCTACAGAAGTTAGGAATTAGTCTGTCCTAAATACGATTTTCTAAAACCCTTCTTTATTTTATCTTTGATAATCACTTAAAACTGGAAATATATAAGAAAGGAGGTCTCAGATGTCTGCTGCATAACACATGATTATTAATATTAGCGCTGCATACTCAGACCTCCATGGGGACTCCGTGACAGCACTCTTGTGTTGTGTGTGGTGCCGGGTGTTGAATCCCAGCTGTCACAGGGAGCCGCATCTCCAGCCTTTTTAATTTAATTTTTGAGCCAACGTCTTTCTAAATTGTTAAATTGCACAATCCGGGCTCAACCTTGCGATCCTCTCACCTCAGCCTCCTGGAGTGTGGGATCATAGGCATGTGCGCATGCCCAGCGTTCTTAATCACTGAACCTCTGTCTCCCAAAGGATGGCAGCTGGGGAAGCACAAATGTCTTCACTTTACTTCCGTGAGCTCATCTTTTTGGTTGCTTGTTCCTCCCTTTACTCTGAGTTTAAGTTTTTGAATTGATACATGAAAGCTGAGTAAAGACTGTGTGTATTTATAGGATTGCCTGGGACATTCTGATGGATGTATATGTTGTGTCGTGTTTAAATTAGGATAAATGCATCACACTGATCATGAGATCCACACACAAGCCAGCTAATCACTAAACTAGATTCAGTTTGCATGGGCTGTGTGTGGTACAAGACACCCTGGGCACTCGGGCCCTGCCACATGGTAGCAGAGAGGACTCCCCTGGCACCAGGCCTGCTCATCCCTTCCCAGTGTTCCCGTCATATCTCTCTTTTGCATATGAGCATCCAGTTCTGAAGTGACCGTTCACTGAAGTGACTGCTCTTGCTTAGTGTACCTTCTTGGCTGTCTTGTCAAAATTTAGCTGACCATACATTTTATCTCTCAGCTTTGTATTTTGTTTATTTTGAGGTTTGTTTCTTGGATTTATTTTCTACCATGGGTCTCTGTATATGCTTTTGTGGGCATCATATCGTGTTGAATACTATGATTTTGTAGTATAATTTAAGATCAGGAAATGTGATTCTGCAATTTGAATTTTATTCTGTAAGGTTGGGGTCTTTTGCCTATTTCGGGGCTAGCCAATGTTCTATACAGATTTTAGAGCAATGTTTTCTGTGATGTGAAACCTGTCATTGGAATTTTCATAAAATCTATGTTGAATTCATAACAATATTCATCCTTACAACCCAACAGCATTGGATATTTTTCAATTTATTTGTGTCTCCTTCAATTTCCTTCATCATTTGTTTCAGTTTCTAAAGATCTCTTATATCCTCATGCAAATTCATGCCAAGGATTTTGTTTTTCTTGATGTTATTTTACATGAGACTGTTTTCTTGATTTTTTTCAATAGATTGCAGTTGATGTCAGGAAATGCAATTGGTTTTTTGTGTTAGCTTTGTATCCTCCTACTTTATTGAATAAATTGTTCACTACAGATTTTCCTGCAGAGTCTGTAAACAGGGATAACTCTTCTCCTCCCTTTCTGATTTTGAGGCCTTCTCCATCCTGTTCTTATCTGACTTCTCCAGTGAGTACTTCCTTCACTGCCCTGACCCACTAGAAGTGGGGAGGGGGCGCCTGTCTCTTGTTCCCAGTCTTGGAGGTGAGTTTTCAGATTTCCCTCACTGGTTGTGATGTTAGCTATCGGGTTTCCACAGGATTTTTGCTGTGGTTTTGAACTGTTTCCTAAAAGTTTAGTTGCCAGTGCATGGCACTTTGTGAAGTGGTGGAAGGTCGGGGTGGGGCTCATGGAAGGAAGTCAGGACACTGGGGGTGGGCCCTCACAGGAGATTTTGGACCCTGTCCCTTGCCGTCTCTCTCTTGTCTTCACAGCTGCTGTGGAGGAGGAGGACGGGCCTCCTCTGGCACACACCCTTCCCATGATACGCTGCTGTCCCATGTCCCAAAGCAAAGGGCCTAGATGCACTCAAACTGTGAGCCAAAACAAACCTCTCCTCCTTATAAGTTGATTGGCTCAGGAACTTTGTCATAATAACAGAACCATAACTAACCTAGTCTTTATTTTTACACACCATTGGCAACTGGGACTTTTTTTTTTTTTTTTTTTGAGACAGGGTCTTGCTTTGTAGTTCAGGCTGGCCCTCAGCTCACTATGGTGCCCAGGCAAGCCTCGAACTCAGCAATCCTCCTGTCTCTGCCTCCCGAGTGCTGGGACTACAGGCGTGAGCCACCACGCCCGGTTTGGGACTTTTTTTTTTGAGACAGGGTTTTGCTTTGTAGTTCAGGCTGGCCCTGAGCTCACTATGTAGCCCAGGCAAGCCTCGAACTCAGCAATCCTCCTGCCTCTGCCTCCTGAGTGCTGGGTATTGGGACTTGTTTTTGAGACACAGTGTTGTTCTATCACCTGCAAATCAATCACATTAACAGAATGACGTGTATAAGCCATACCATCATCTCAACAGATGCAGAAAAAGCATTTGACAAGGTGAAGTGTGTTTCCTAGTATCAAAGGAATTTCTCTGATCCTACTTAAGCCCACGATGAATATCATAGTCAGGCTGAAAAGCTGGCAGCTTTCCTTCTGAGACAAGGGCCGAGTGGCGGCGCAGTCTTGTCACTGTCTAACTCACGGTGTCTGTGAGTGCAAAGCAACACGGAATCGCAGGGCGGGGGAGGCGGGGCGCTGGCCCCGAGCCCTGCCGGGCATTCGGATCCGTGTGCAGCGAAGCTGGTTTTGACCTCAGCCCTCTTCTGGGACTTCTCGGTTCCGTGCAAGGACATTTTTGAAACGATGGGGAAAAAACGACGAGGGACCACCTAAAACTGTCTATTTTAAAAATCTGAAACTTCAATGCAATTCGACAAGTGAACTTTACAGAGAAAAATAACGGGCTCACCTTGCCTGGTGAAGCGACCGCTCTGTACGGGCGGATCCAGCCAGAAGTCCTGCATCACAGCGGCGTCGGGGGGCGGCGATATTTCAGGTCAGTCGAGCAGCCGAGGGCCGCTTCCTTGCCCGCAGGGCTGCAGCGGAGGCCAGCCCGCCTCCCACGGCTGGGAAGTCCGGTCTCCCCTGTCGCCCGGAGGACCGTCCGGCCGCGGAGACCTCACCGCAGCCCGGCGGGGCGGAGACACCGCGGGCCGAGGCCGCCTGGGGCTCGGCGTGGAGGGCGGCGGCCGCAAAAGCAGACTCGCTTCGGACTCCGCAGGCGCGACGTGCCAGGCAGGCACGCGTGCACCGTGGGCCGAGGTGGGCCAGCGCCGCCGAAGCATCCCGCGGTCCCTTCTGGACGCGCTCTGAGCGGCCCGGGCACCGCAGCCAGGGCGGCGGGAGAGAGTAGGAAGGGCCCAGCTGCTAAGAAGGGGGAGCTTAAGACAGAACCCTGCGGCGGGCACATAGTCCGACTTGGGCTGTTCGGAAGTAATTGAAGCCCGCTCGGACGTATCCGGCCTGCGGCACCAGATGAGGCGCACGGTACTTCAAGACAACGGTGCAGTTTCGGGGTTTACCCTCCCACCTGCAGGGGCCGGCCTGGAGCGCTGTCCACTCTGGCCGGTTTGAGACCCTAGCGGAGCCTGTAATGTTCAATGTGGCCTGCAGGGGGTGCACTCCTCCAGGAGCAGGGTCAGGACAGGAAACACTGATTTTTTTTTTTTTTTTGAGACAGGGTTTGACTTTGTAGTTCAGGCTGGCCCTGAGCTCACTATGTAGCCCAGGCAAGCCTCGAACTCAGCAATCCTCCTGTCTCTGCTTCCCGAGTGCTGGGATGACAGGCGTGAGCCACCATGCCCGACAACACTGATTTTTTTAAATAAAAAAGTACACCCATTCAAGGTGTTCACTACGATATTTTGATACGTGATAAAATGATTAACATTTTCAATACAATTAGTGTTTTAGTTATAATTATTTATGTTTAATTATAATTATTACTCTTTAGGCACCTTGACATACCAGTTTGCACTCTTTGTCCTAAGTGGCGCTTTCGTGAGAGACTGCCGCGGTCACAGACATCTGACATAACGTCTGACCCAGTTGCGAAGGCAGCTGCGGAGCCGGGAGCGCCCTGTCGCCTTGGACGGGGCCCACGCCGTGGGTCGCTGCCAGGGACACGTCCGCTTCCGGCGCGGCTCCGATCAGCCTGGGTGCAGCGCTCGCCCAAGGATTCCTGAGTAGCGCATGGTAGGGACCGCTAGAGAAAAGACTGTTGCCAGCCCTGGAGGGGAAGGTGGTGTGTGGGCTTTAGAGACGATCTAGGGAATTTTCTTCTGGTTTTATTTTAAATTGCTCACATTTCAACACTTCTGAAAATCAGCAAACATTGGCGACATGAGCTGTAGATCCTAACTGCCGCTATGGTATTATGAGCACCGACGCCAACAGGCGACGGAGTCCCTCACGTTCACTGATTTTCACACCGAGAGGAGAAACGTGCTGATGGTATCAGGAATGTGGTCGGGAGAGCGTGAGCCACCGGGCAGTGGGGACAGGTCGTGGACACGACTCCTTTTCTAGAGTCTAAGCAAGGAAATGCAGTCCCAGCTCCGACCCGGCAGCTCCCGGGAGCGTGGAGCCTGCCTGCCAGGCACCACTGCGGCCGGACTCCGGCTCATCCCTCCCTCCCTTCTTAGCCCGATTACAGGTAACCGCCGGAAAGACCTCACCAAAGATCGGCTCGAAAAGGCCCTGAGTAGTTCAGTCAAACAAAACCCTTTATTACTAAATTCCTCAGCAATTCTCCCTAAATGCAATTCAGTCCACTTTTATACCTGTGGTTTAAGGAAATCATAAACCAATACAAGCCTGTGAAGTCTTAGTTTGAGCTATCACTGTAAAACTTTCAGTTCTCGTGTCCGGTGCTATCCGAGGCCTTAGAAATCATGGGTGTGAACGCACTGCACGTTGTTCTGCACTCGGGACCCCAATTCCCTCTTCTACGAAGATGCACATTTCCTTGAAATAACTCACTCAGCGTTTCCGGCCATTCTGGCGGCTCTTAAAGTCCGCTGTGAAAGGGCTTCGTCCCTGTGCCCAGTAGCTGGCGGCGAGATGTAGGTAGGAGGCCGAGGGCTGCGGCTCGAGGGGCGCCTGTGGGCCTGCAGCCTCTCTGTTGGCGAAGCCGGGGCCGCCGTGCTGCCAGCGGACGGGGCAGCCCGGGCTCGGGCTGCGGGGCGACCCTGGAGACCGGGAATCGAGAGGGCTGCGCCACGGCCCGGCGCGCTGATGGAGCTCGGGCGCCGCGGGGCTTCGGTCCCGCGCAGAGAGGGCTCTGCAGGGCGCCGCGGGGGAGGACAGGCGGCCCGGCAGGCGGGAGGCGCCCGGGCGCGGGAGGAGGACGAGCCGGACTCGCCCGTCCCGTGTCCCGCGCCGCCTGTCCCCTTCCCTGCAGCGGGACGGCGAAGGGAGCGCGGGGAGGGCGGGCGTGCTGAGGGGAGACGGCGCCGAGGTCAGTAAGGAGAAGCAGGCGTCTTCCTAGGGCGCCGCGGCCCCTCTGTCCCGCTTAGGGGCACCGCGAGGGCCGCCGGGCCTGGCTCC
The DNA here is from genome assembly GCA_004025085.1 of Thryonomys swinderianus. NCBI lineage: Eukaryota > Metazoa > Chordata > Mammalia > Rodentia > Thryonomyidae > Thryonomys > Thryonomys swinderianus. The sequence goes on from PVIC010024975.1 coordinate 22,156, forward strand.
CGCGCTCGGTGAAGGCAAAGACGCGCAGAGCCCCGTGCGCACCGCGACTCTCCTGCCGAAGCCCTCGCAGGCAGAGCCCGGGAAGGGGCGCAGCACAGACCCCTTCCTCTCAAGCGGAGTAGTTAAAAGAGTAGAATAAAAACCCACATCTTCTTGATCCAGTCTCTAGTTGATGTTGTTTTTTTTTTTTATAAAACAGAGTATTACTCTGCCATAAAGAATGACATGTTTCATTCATTTATGTGCAAATGGACACACCTTGAGGACACACTCATAAGTGAAATAAATACATCACAGATAGGTAAATATCGTATCTTTTCTCTGGTATGAGAACCTGTAGATGTAAATGAGTTCTAGAATGTATGGTAGGTTTTGTGAAATAGAAAATAGTCAAAGGGAATGTGGTGGGGGAACGTAATGAGGAGAAAGAATAAATACGATTTAGAGAGTAAAAGAAATAATATGTATATAGGGGCTGGGGGTTGCAGGGTGGGTAGGGATGTGGGTAAAAACAAGAATTAACTTGTGTCATATACTGGTACAAATCCCCACTGTTGAGTGTGCATGTGAGCCGTATATAAAATGTACTGATGAAGAATTCAATTAAAAAAAGAGTAGAATAATTAAGAAAACTTCAATACCATTTTGGTTCGTCTCTTTGTTTCCCTCTCTGTGCTCTCCTGTGCAAAGTAGTCCATTAGCAGTTCTTCAGAACCAATCACAACAATACAAAATTATACCAATAAATTGCATAAGGGTGTTTCAGTGATAAAATGTCAACTCCATTTTGAATATTTATCATGCTCCACTATTACAGTTTCACAAAGATGTTAAAATCGAATGATTCAATAACCATGGCAGTTAATGTCAGTTTAAGTTTCAAACGAATTGCTCCTGCAAGTTACAAGTCCGAAAGAATTAAATTCTACTTTCTTATTCTACTTAGTTTGATATACAGGGATGTTTCTGCTTTTAAAAAGTTTGGAATTTCTTAAGGTAGGAGTTTAAACTGCTAGGTCCGATTTGAGAACCTTCTATCAAATTACACTTTAAGAAAGAAAGCACTGGGCTTACATGACTTCTCTGATAAAATGAATCCACTAAAAAAATGATTCTAGTTTGCACAATATACTTCAGAAAATAGAAGCAGAAGAGACACATTTAACTCATTTTATGATGTCAGCCCTATACCGTCGATCCTCAAGTTACAACCAGCCTGCCATATGAACAAGTTGGGTTATGACCCAGAATTTTACTTTTAACTTAAGACCAAAGTCTTGAGTCACAACCTGAATGTTGGCTGCTTGTGCTTCCAGATGGTCTAAGGAAGATTAAACCTTTGAAGAGTTCTGGAAGAAATATTATAACATCCTTTCTTGTGTGGGGTTCCTTAAGAAATCCTGGACCAATGTCTTTTCTTAGTGTTTTTTTTTTTTTTTTTCCTGAAAGAAGGTCTCATTTTGTAGCTCAGGCTGGGCCTGAACTCACTATGTGGCTCAGGCAATCCTCCTGCCTCTGCCTCCTGAATGCTGGGATTACATATGTGAGCCACCACACCTGGCAGTGTCTTTCTAAGGACGCTGAGATCTGCATGGAAGAAAGTGTACCCTAAAATGATACAGGAGAGGAGCTTTGAAGGCAATGACCAACTTGACTTACAACCAGTGCTCAGGAATGAATTCAGTTTGTAAATCAAGTGTCCACTGTATTTACAGCCAAAACAGACAGTGAGATCACAAAAATGAGCTTTGTGAACCAAGGTTGCTCAGGAACATGTAGTCTGAGTTTCTCAAAAATATGATCAGATTTCTGTGGTGGCTCACGCCTGTAATCCCAGCACTCAGGAGGCAGAGGCGGGAGGATTGCTGAGTTCAAGGCTTGCCTGGGCTACATAGTGAGCTCAGGGCCAGCCTGGACTACAAAGCGAGACCCTGTCTCAATATATATATTATCAGATTTCCTTTCTCCAGTGTGAGAACCTGTGGGTGTAAATGAGTTCCAGAATGTGTGATAGATTCTGTGAAATAGGAAAAACTCGAAGGGAATGTGGTAAGGGAAAGTAAGGAGGGGAAAGAATAAATATGATTTGAAAAGAAAAAGAAAGCATGTGTGTATAGGGGGTGGGGGGTTGTGGGGTGGGTCGGGATATGGGTAAAAATGAGAATTAACTCGTGTCCTGTTCTGGTACAAATTCCCCATTGTTGAATGTGACTTTGAGCTGTCTATAAATGTACCAATAAAGAATTCAATTCAAAAATATTTATCAGATTGAATACTGCAATGAAAATAATAACTATGCATCTTGGTTGGGTGGTGTTTTTCCCAGGTAAGCAAGACTGAATTCATATGTATTTATATTAATTGATGTTAAAAAGCATTCGACAAAAACTCAACATCCTTCCTCTACAGAGTCTCGGAGACTAGGATAAAGAAGCACCTCGATCTGTTCTGACGTCTCTCCGCAGCCTGGAGCTGCAGTGCTGACTGGCAGCAATGAGACGCCAGAGAACGTCTCACTATTCACCCTACTCTGAGGGCCAAGGTGAGGATATTCTTCTTAGTATTATCGGTCACCTAGTTCAGTGAAAGAAGAAAAAAGAAATAAGAGGTTTAGCGTGTTTGAAAGTGGGGGGGGGGGGCACCAAGCGGCATGATTCTAAGAATGGGCAAAATACGACAGAGTCATATTCCATTTTATAGAAACACCACATCTTCTTTATGCAGTCTCCGGCTGATGGTCATCTGGGTTGTTTCCAGGACTGAGCTATCACCAGCTGAGCTGCTAGGAACACGGGCGCGCAAACGTCACTGTGGTAGGAATGATAGGTTTGAGTCCATTATAGTCAAATGGCTCAGGACACACTCATAAATGAAACAAATAGGTCACAGATCTATGAATATCATATCCTTTCTCTGTTATGAGAAACTGAAGATGTAGATGAACTCTAGAATATGTGGTAGATATTGTAAAATAGAAAATGTTCAAAGGGAAATCGGGTGTGGGGGTATGTAACAAGGGGGAGAAAAGCTATGATGGTAATAAAAAAGAGAAAACAAAGCTTATGTATGTAGAGGAGGGAGATTGTAGGGTGGGTAGGCAAATGAGAAAAATGAGAATTAAATTGTGTCCTGTGCTGGTACAAATTCTCAACATTATGTCTGACCAAGATATGTGTATATATAATGCACTAATAAAGATTGACATTGAAAAAATGAATGGACAAAATAAAGATACACACAAACCAAAACCCTGAACTACTAAGTGAGTATAATAAAGTAACAAGATAGATCAGGATAAAAATCAATTACTTTCCTGTACACCAACAGTGAACAATTGAATTTGAATATTTTAAAAAGATAACGACTGTCATTAAAAGAAATGAAATACTTAGATGTAAGCCTAAAAGCAATGTATAGAATTTATACAAAAAGTCTCTAAGTGCTAATGAAGGAAATCAAAGAT